>JAVJHY011800381.1:20661-36966 GCA_035593235.1 Phascolosoma agassizii
TGTGACATGATGATCTGTTTGATCTAATGTGACATGATGATCTGTTTGATCTAATGTGACATGATGATCTGTTTGATGTTTTAATAGATCGACACGTTCTACATGGTTTGAAATTTTCTGTATGTGTTTGCTGACGGTGATATGTTTTACGAATAACCAAAATATTTTCTGACATGCATTACAACATTCCTATTGATCGTAGTCTGGAAGAGACGTAATGATTAATAATAGCTAGTTTCGATGGGTATTCAGTGAACCTTTACCTTCTATTACCTATGATACTTGGCGTTTTGGTTGTTGGTAACGTGTCCGGTTCTTTTGCTGAAATTGAATCAGTTGATGTTGTTGAAAATAAACTTGTAACTTTGATTGGAGAAGGACGTGATTTCGATACCACTGACCTCACATACCAGTGGACTCAAATTTATGGCGATGCAGTAACACTATCATCTACTACTGTTCCTGAGCCAACATTTATGGCTCCTGATGTTGAAAATGGCGAAATTAAAGTTCTTACCTTTGAATTAATGGTAACCGACCCTCAAGGTGAAAGCAGTTCTGATACAGTTGAAATCATCGTAAATTCCGTAAATAACCCTCCTGTTGTTAATGCAGGAAAGGATCTTCTAGCAGCCAAGTCTATCAATGTGATTAGTATTATTCCTCAAACTACCGATAAAGATGGTGATACTCTGACTTACAAATGGGAGCAGATATCCGGACAGGAAGTAGAAATGTCCTCCATCACTAACAAGCATCTTTCACTTCAGCCTATTGATTTTGATTTTTCACAAACTGATCCTCTCACATTTAAAATAACAGTTGACGACGGATTTGGCGGAGTCGCAAGTGACACCGTCAATGTGATACTATTTACCAGTATCCTTGGAAATAAGGCCATTTCAGTAGAAGCCGGACCAATGCAGACTGTATTTGAAGGTGACACTGTGGTCCTTGATGTCACCGGAAGCACGTTAAACGGCATGCCAATCAGCTACACTTGGATTCAATTCATCGGAACTTCTGTTAATCTCAGTTCATTTGACGGTGACCGTGTGACATTTACCGCTCCAGACGTGGGTGACTTTGAAGAATTACTATCATTTCATGTAACGGGATATTCACAAGGAAATGGATATGCCAATGATTTAGCTTTGGTAAAGGTACTTCCTTCAAATCATCCGCCAATAGCTGATGCAGGAATGGATCAAAGCGTTGCTCAGAGAACATTTGTAAACTTGGATGGTGCAGGTACTGATGCAGACGGTGATAATATCAGATTCTTATGGACTCAAACATCCGGAATTCCAACTGAAATTTATGAAAGTACACAACCATTGGCATATTTCATTTCTCCTACAATTCAATCCCTATCTGAACCATTAGTGTTTGAACTCACAGTCACTGATGTCAAAGGAAACTTTGACACTGATGACGTTACTATTGTTGTAACCACTGAAAACAGTCCTCCAAGAGCACATGCAGGCCCTGACAAGAGAGTCTATGGCGGCAGTGATGTATCCGTGACCGGAACTGCATTTGACTTCAACGGCGATGCGCTAGACATTGAATGGAAACAAATTGCCGGAGATGCAGTGTCTCTTGACGTGTCTGAGCTTGAATTCTCCTTTACTGCTCCTGAAGTTGCCCCTACTGATTCTAAGAGATTGGCTTTTGAGTTGACCGTAACTGATCCTTATGGATTGAGTGATTCTGATCAAGTTGTAATCTTTGTATCTCCTGAAAACAGTGCACCAACTGCTAATGCTGGTCCTAACATGAATGCAGACGAAAGTACTATTATCACTCTAACCTGTTTCGGAACTGACCCTGACAATGACCGACTAACATACACCTGGACCACTACGTCTTCAGCTCTGATACAAAATCCTTTCAACTCTGTAACGACTGTAGTAATTCCAAATGTTGTTGATGACAAAGTGATAACGTTCACTTGTACTGTATCTGACGGAACTTATTCATCTTCAGACAGTGTGGATGTCCTAGTCAGCAATACGCTCAGTCTTGACATTATCTCCAATGCAGGTGTTGATCAAATAGTAAATGAAAATGTCCAAGTTTCATTGGACGGAAGTAACAGTTATGATCCTGAAAACCAACCACTCTCATACATGTGGACACAGTTGTCCGGAGAGTCTGTAACCTTGTCATCTAGTTCTGACATGAGTCCATCGTTTACCAGTCCAACTGTGAAAAACAACGAAGTCAAGATTCTAACCTTTGAATTCAAAGTGTTTGATGACAACGGAAGAGAAAGCAGTGATGTTGTAACAGTTACTGTGGACCCAGTCAATTCTCCTCCTGAGGCATTGGCATCCGCAATACAATAGATCTAACAATTCTATTTCATAATTTTAAAAAATAAAACAATGCTTTGTCTTAATATTGAGTTCTGCGTGTATCTGAGATGATTTCTGATTGTAATCAGTCATGACAAAAAGCTAAGAACGTTCAGAATATTTTTTGTCACGTATGAATGATGGATTTTTGGTGTTTGAAAATTGATTATAAAATATTATTACTTGACATTGGGAATTAATGTGAGATGACTGAGAACAATGAACGCGTTACGTACAAAAAGGGATTCATGTTAATTCCTGAGGAATCCTTGGGGCCTTGTGAAAATTGCGGGAATGGGACGATAATAAAATTCTGTAAAAAATATGGTGGTTATATTGGCAAGTGCACCACATGCAATGTTAACTGGAGAGAATCATGATGGCAAAAACTCTCTTTCAGTGTTTCTATGTTTCACGTAGGATGTGCATGAATGTTCGTTGATGACCATGGGTATGTAAAGAGGAAATGGATGGTGGCGATTGCAGCATCCACTGTGATTGTTCCTATAATTGGGGTTGTTTTGTGGACCATGACGTTTGTAGGCGTATGAATCCTGCTCTAATGTGTACTGATTTGTAATCATATGATGTTTCAAAGCGGGATGTGTTATCTGAGAATCAGAATTGTCTATGAAAACTATGATCTTGTGATTTCAAGAACGGATTATTTCGATAATATTTACTCCAAAATCAAATATTTATTTAATATTATGTTAGTTTATATGTCAATTGTTTGATAAAAAAGAATTATGATTTAAATATGTTAAAATGATATTTAATACATGGATGTTGAATCATAATTGGCTACAGCTTACGTTCTCGTAAACTGCGAACTGGGATCTGAGGAAGCGATAATTTCAGAATTAAAATCGATCGAATATGTCAAGGAAGTCCATGGAACCTTTGGCGCATATGACATCATAACTAAGGTAGAATCCGATCAAGTAGAGACATTACGTGAGGTCATCACTTGGAAAGTTAGAAAGATTCCAAAAATTTGTTCCACGCTTACATTGATGGGAATTGATGGACAAAACTAGCTGAGGTGTTGGGATGGCTACAGCTTACGTTCTGATGAACTGTGACATGGGATCTGAAAGAGACGTCATATCATCATTAAATGCAATTGACGGTGTTGTCGAATCACACGGTACGCTTGGCCTCTATGACATTGTGGCAAAGGTAGAATCAGACAAAGAGGATGGAATCCAAGACATGGTGACTGATACAATACGTAAAATGCCCAAAATCCGTTCCACTGTGACATTGACCCGTTCAGAATCTGAAGAACTGTTTCAACCATCTGAGAAGCTTGTCTCTGTAATGCTTGGAAGAAATTCAGCTCAAGCATACGTTGTAATTCATGCTGAAAAAGGAGAAGAATATGGCGTGTTGAGAAGTCTCAGCCACATACCTGAGGTGAAGGAAGCAGATGTTGTATTCGGGTTTTATGATGTATTATGTAAGATAGAGGCACCAGAACATCAAACATTGGAAAAAGTGATTACACGGGCAATTCGAGCGATACCACATGTTCTGACAAGCATGACACTTAATGTCATTACGGAACAAGAATGACTTGTCTGAATCCCTAATCTTTATCTCTCTGTATTCCATGAGCAGGCGATTCGCATCTTATCCTATTTTAACAACAAACTTTGAAACACACCGCACCTTGATCTTTTGATGTGAATGTAGAATTAATGATCTAAAACAGAACTGAATGAATCATGTGGATATTGCGGCAAAAGGCGTTTCATGAAATAAACATTCGTTTGCATTCCTCAAAAGCAAATTAAAAATCTGTATGGTTTGAATAGGGAACCCCTTATCTTTGATTGATTGCAATACATGTCATGATGCAAACTATGACGCCAAGTACGGGTTGGAAAAGTACCTTGGTCTTTGTAGGTGTGCTTGCTGCAATGGTTGCATTGGTATTGATTGGCACGTAAAAGTAACAATCAAAATATGAAACTAAATGCAACCCCTTTTTTGTTATTTTTGTAGCAAAAGATAACTGTATCAATATTTCTCTAATTCAAGACGGTTGCTAATCCTGTTATGTGCGAACTAATCGATATGACAATTTCACATGCTGATGATCATGACTCCATTTATGAGACATTGCGTGATATCCTCATTGAGGGTGCCATGACCAATCCTCCTAATTGCAGTTTGAGCGCCTCACTGAATACTCCTCTATGTCTTCTCATGTGAAATGGAAAAATTTAAGAAAATATTGGATGCTGTTAAACGAATGTACGGAAGCTTCTCCGTTCATGTTAAATTCCATTGTGTAGTAAATGTTACAGAGTGAGCAATGCCTGTATTGTGATATTGGCCAAACATCATTTGTTTTGTTTGGTCTCACTCTGAAACTTTTCTAATGAAACATCCCGTTTCGTGGCTCATTTGCTTCTTCCAAACAAACGTTTAGGGTTGATTCAGTCCATGTTAAATTCCATTATTGTCATCATATGTCAAGGAGTGAGAATTGTCAATTCCCGTAGAAATTGACCAAGGTGTGCCTGCCTTTTGCTCTCCCTCCTGTTCTTTCATAATTTGGGAGAAGAGTCTACATTACTCAAAATAAAAAAGAACAAAAAGAAAAGTCAAAAGAGGTATCTAATCTTCTTTTTCGCGTTTTTTCCAAACTATTGTTCATACAATATCGCCAAACTACATCCGCTCAAACAAATCCTTCATGTCCAGAAACTCATGTCTAATCGCATCGCTATTCGCGATTTCGTTATGACCTGCAATGATTAATGCCTACATGGGTTGATGTGAAGATACGGAAGGTTACAGAAAACAATAATTTTGAAATCATTAAGGATACAGTAAAAATAATTTTGATATTGAACCCAATTTAAAACCGTTAAAGTTTTAATAAAATTAAGTTATATTGAATGTGTTGGTATCACGAGAAGTTGAACAATTGGCAACAGAAATTTTTAACGTTGATGCAAAAATCATTCATTTGGGCCTAGTTGATTTGGATGGGGGCATCTTGCTTGACCAATCTTCAGCTGCATCAAATCCATCTGATCCTGATCCTGACAGAATTGAATTTTACAATCAGCTAAATCTAAGACGAAACACTAGGGAGCATCTTGATGACGTATATGGGAAAACAGACTATCTTCACATCGTTAGAGAAAAAATGCAGCAAATTATTCTATATTTGCCAATGATTACTGTCTATCTCACTTTGGATAAGTCCAACACTCCTGAAGAGGTGAAAGTCATTGCTCAGAAAATAAAGTTCATAGACAATGAATTTTTCACAAAAGCCGTTCAAGATTAAATAATTTTAGTAATGGTGAACGCAAACATTGCACCTGTAATTGTAAAAATTTTCTGATCGATTAGAATCTGACAAATTTCTAAGAATGTACTGTGTGGGAGGTTGTAAAATACTGGTTTTTGAGATTTCATTTCTAAAATCAAGGGTTTGGTTCTTCATTTTCATGCAGTGATTATGCTCAAGAATAGTTATTGACAACGAAATCACAATATCATCGGGTCTGTGAACCAAAAATGAAAACTGCGTATCTGATATCTGAAATACGTAGACCGGCTGTATCTCAATTACAATATTCTCGACTAAATGTCTGAATTTGATTTGATGCGAAATGTCAGTGTTTTTGCATTAATGTTTTGCATGTGGGACAGATGGAAATTGCAGTTTCACTGTTCAGAAACAGTGTAAATTCGCAGCCTGTACATCTCCAAATGGTCTGAGATATCATCATGAACTGTTAACGTGAAAGTGAAATAATAAGTGGATCAAACAAAAACTAAACGAATGTTCAGAATTTTTTCATTGAATAATTGATGTGTGATGTAAATTGATGATGTATTTTGTACACTTATCTGATGGACTGATATAGAATATTGATGACATGTAGCACCGATTGCATGACCTGCAAGCATTCAAAAGAGGATCACCGCTTGGTGCTTGGCCGTTCTGGAGGCGGGGATTTTTTGGCAGGCACCTCTATGCCAAGCGGAAAGCTGGAATCTGCTATTTCTTGCACTAAATGTACTTGCAGTAACTATGCTCCTGTGGGAGACTCTCAAAACAAATGACTTCTTTTGGGGTGCAAACCGTAAAGAGTGCACTAAGCGCAGTGCGCGTACCGCTATCTATTTTTTTGGTATTGCTCTCATTTTTGATCGTGTCTTTTTATGATGTCTGAGAGTACTTCCGACCTTGTGATCTTCAAAAACATGCAGTTATTGTACGCGACATGACACGTATCGTTATGGAAATCATGCCAAAAAATTCAGGCTGATAATTTGCGATGTAAATCAAAATATTTACAAACATATGAAGATGAATCAAAAACATGAGCACTAGTCACAACATGCTGAAAATGATTACAAAGAATTGTTATTTGAGGATTCAAAATGGTGTTAATTTTTAAAATAAAATGGGCGATAACGGGTGGTGCATGTAATGGGTAAGAAGATGATGATAGATCCTTCTCATTTTGTGACGACCGGAATAACTGGAACCACTTTCACATGCAGCAAGTCTAGATCATTTGTAAATTGTAAACAACATTTCAATTTCTGTCCTTTGTGTGGGGATTCGTTGACCGTTTAAATTCTGCAATTCCTGCACGTAATGCATTTTGCTCTTCTTGTAAAATACATGTTTGAATAAAACGAAATGGCATTTTCTAGTGCATTGCAAACCTTCTGCTTAAGTAATTTCTGAGATGAGTATCATCATGTCTCATGTAGAAGTTCAGTATGACGAGTTCTTGTCAAGAATAAAACAAACGATATCCAATACCGACGCGGATTTGTTGATGAAGATAATGTATTTGGAACGAAAACTCCCTGATTCCCATCCGAAGGTTGATTTGCACATGGAATACGGTTCCGATGTTGATCCGTTAAGAAAACAGGATATGATTCGGGCCAAGTATGGTTTTCCTACTCAGGCAAGCAGTCACGGACTAACCGCAGTAGGTCGAATGAATGTGGGTTTGATTGAGGAAATTTCTAAAGATCCTGACATAAAACATATTTCAGGCACGGCCACTCCTGCATCATATTGAATCATACGTCTCAACCTTCCATGTCTTTTGTTTGACTTCGTGCTTACTTTTCATTGGGATAGTTTTCAACTTTGATTTCCTCTTCGACAAGTTCACCTATTACGATTTCCATGATTTCCTTTTTCCCTTTTCCATTTGTTGTTCTTTTTCATGACAACTTTCACCATACACGGTCAGTATTACGTGCATGACTATCTTTTAAACAATGATTGCAGGTAGGTGTGATCAGCATGGTTTTTTGACACAATCACATTTTTTGCACATATATTCGATCTCAAACCCGATTAAACAAATTCCAACGAATTGGGATTGTTAAGTCGTGATACCAATTACTGAGTTTGATAACCACAGCAAGTGTGACTCTGTCACAATCGTTGAGTGTTCAGTTTTCATCGCCGTATTTTTTGTCCCATATGTTCATTTTAAAAATGCGACAACATATTCTGTAAACTGCGATGTCTGTTCTTTTAGATTACATGCCATTGTTGAACAAAAATTCTGTAGAGCCAAGATCGTTATGGAAAAATTGCCGATGAATTATAAGTAAACATTGGCAGCATTTGAAATAGCATGAATGAACTTCACAACCTTGATGATGGACATTTTTTGATTCTGAATTCTAATGGTTCTGGCCGTACCACTTTCACATGCAAGAAAACAAACGGCGTTGTCCGATGTGAGGAACAATTTAATTTCTGTCCAATATGTGGCAGCCGACTGCTACTGAATCGCTAGTTTTGTTAAATTTGATAATGTCCTTAGTCTTCATTTTGTTATGGTGCACCATGAATATTCAAATCTGTAATCTGACGATCTTTGGAGTTGTTTCAACACGTGTAATGAGCAATTCAAAGTAAGAATCAAGGCTGTTTGCTTATCCGCATCCTCCAATTTTTGCATGTGCATGTTGGCGATAAAATATGCATTCAACGGAAAACTCTGGCAAAATAGGTTTCTTAATGCTGTTTAAAAACATAAAACAAAAATGAAAAGAGGTAATCTCATCCTCTTCCCATTGCGGCATATTTTCCATTGCGCCCCCTGACAAAAAATGAGGTGGCAATTCCGCCAAACACGCCTGTGGACAACACGAGCGTACCTACTATTCCGTCTAATGCAAACATTGGGGTTCCAGAACCCGTATGCGGATTCTCGCTTGCAATTCTTACCTTTTCTTCTGAGAGCCTCAGATAGTCGTCAAGATCTGTCTGACCAGAAGATGGAATGTATTGTGCATGCGCAAGGCTGCTTGCAGAAGGCAATATCAAAATGCTTAACATTACTCCTGCCGTCATGATTATTTTTTTTCTACTCATTGCATTTGTTAAGTGAATTTTGCATAAAACGTTTGATGAAATTTTTGTTTTACTAATCCTTACATACTATATTGTAGTATTGAATATCAACCATGATTGACAAAAATTTCAAGACTGCTGATCATGTCAATGTTTTTTCCATCGATGATGCAAAGATGAAAGTTTTGGCAAAGGTAATCTCAAACAAGTCAAGTGTTGCAATTTTGAATTTACTGTTTCACGATGAGCTTACCGCAAACGATATTGCTAGAAAAACTAACATGTCGTTGCAGCTTGTAAAACACTATCTGGATAAAATGCAGCAAATAGATCTTGTATGCGTATCAAAAACTGGAAAAAATTCAAAGGCGCGCGACATGAACTACTACAAGACATCCAAGCTTGCAATTATTATCACACCTTCAAAGATTGTTGAAAAAACGAGACAAAGTAAATCTCTGGTGCGCTCTTTTCATTCCATTTCCAGGTTCTTTGGAATCGTTACAGCTTCTACTGTCGTCGCATTGTCCTTGACAATGCTTTCTGCTGAAAGCAGACTATTCGGCCCGTTCAAAAGCTGGTATTCTGAATTTAGCTTGCCTGTGAATATTTCCGGAACAGGAATTTCCAATTCAATTGATGAGTCACTTCATCTTGCAAAAGCTAGGGTGGATTCAGTTGTTGCCAATCCTGGGGCGGGTTCGGGAACCCCCTATGTTGATCCGTATACGGGAATACTGAGCCTTGCGGGTACAGACTTTGTCCTTTCCATGGCTGCACTTGCAGGCATAACTGCTGTTGTATCATTTGTCCTTCTTTACAGGGTGATTCAGACGCCTAAACACAAAATTGTTGTAGCGACTGCTGTAAACTGAATTGCCAGTCCTCGTTTCTTTGTCCGTGCCAAATTCAAGATGATGGTAAACTGGGTATCTGTATCTAAACGATGCAAAGTTTCTGTCAAATGAAAAACAATGTCTGGCATGCGGACTCTTTTCATGTCTGGCGTAATTATTGTTCTATTCCTAACGTTGCTTGCATTATTTGATTCTGGGGGGGATTGTAAGAATGGACTGGTATGCCAATTCCTAAGGTGTGTAGCAGTACTCTTGAAAAATTCTGCATCCAAGTTTGTGAGACTGCAGTCCAAAACGATAAATCATCTTGTCTGAAACGACTATTTATTTTGCGTTTGCTTTTTAGATCTCTTGATCGTCTGCTTTTACCAGTCTTTTTTTGATTGTAAAAATGATGATAAAAAATACAATCAGTATTGCGCCCATGTTCTCGATTATCGTTGAAGTAAGCGTTCCTACCTCGGAAATGGTTTCACTTGTCTGCAAACTCTGTCTAGCAAATGCGGAATCCTCTATGCGAATGTTGGGATTTGCTCCGCTGGAATCCTTTGAATCCTGATCTGAGGACGCACAAATTCCGTCTGCAGACATCGTGCCATTTTTACACGCGGATTCTTCATGCAAGTCTGAGATTATTAGCATTGCAGCATAGTCTGAAAGGTTTCCACTTGGATGATCAGGTTTTACCTCTGCTAGTGTAATTTTGTATTGAGTAAAGTCTATCAAAGATTGTCCTGGAGTGAATCTTTCTGCAATGCTATGGGTTTGATTTTTAATGTGAATCATGGCTGTGACTTGTCCCTCCCAAATCATGCTACATCCAATGGACAGCGCGAATCCTCTACGTGATGAAAGTTTAACTCTAGACCATCATGAATGATTGCCTGATCAATCTTTATCTTAACTTGCCTGTCTGTAAATGATTTTGACACACTTGAAATCATGAATAGCAAAAAAACTGTCAAGAGTAAATGATTCATACTTGTGTAGATTACTGCGGATCCCTCTCAATGACGTCGTCTTTCATTGCGGATTTGTGAGGTGCGGGTTGTGAATGCAGGAAATACCATTGCTCATCGTATTCAAATGCCCATTCTGTAGAAGAACACGCATCCGCACCGGCATACGGTCTTTGTTCGTCGCATTTCTGTGTAAAAAATGAGGAATATTCGTCTAATTGTCCGCCGGTGATTCTTAATCCGGGCCTGTCTGCATGCTCTTCTGGGAAATCTTTGGCCATGTCTATCAAAAGATTCAGTAGTGGCAGTTGGGACAACTCACGTGTATCCGTAATTTTGTAGAAGTGCATTTTTACCAAATCTCCATTTGACGCCTTGAATTCTTTTTGAGGAATTATGTGCAAAAACTGCTCATCATGATTTCCTTTGCTTGCATCCCTGGTGTATTTCATGCTTTCAGAAATCACGACAAATTCGATCGTGACCGGGGGAGACAATGCAGATGGATTTTCTATGCTTTCCCATACGAACATGGTTGCCGTATGATCCCCTTCTTTTAGAGACATCCATGATGCAGAAGGAGCGAATCCTGATTCTGGATTCAGTGTGCCGTCAATCCATGCCAGGTGCTCTGTCTCTCCGTTGGCGTCTTGAACCATTACGATGTATGCAAATTTTTGCACATGACTCATTTCGTTTGTAATGTGTGATGTGATCTGAACCTGTTCTCCGACTGCAGGTTCACTGATGATGTTTCCAAATACGTCAGTAATTTTTGCGAGTGCTATGGGGGCGCGTTCAAGGGGGGGCCGCTGAGACCTAGGAACATTGTTGCGGCCATGCGGATGTTTTTGGAGTCAAAATCCAAATTCAGTGCAGGATCATAGTGGGCAGATACAGTATCTCCTTCTGACGCATACAAAATGCTCGATGCGGAACGTTTGTCGCTAAACGTAAATGTTCTTTCAAAAACCCCTGAATTCTTTTGGGTTTCATAAAGATCTAGCATGATCCCTTCTCTGAAACTGTCAGAGAAAACAAAAGCTTGCAGTGTGTCAATGCTGTCTGAAAATGCATTCGCGTTAAAATCCGTCACAATGATCTTTGCAGTACCTGTGCCGTTTTCCACTGCATAATTAAACTGACTCCATTTTATTTCCATGTTCTCTAACTGACTGGGGGGAATTGGAGCAAATTCTGCAATGATTTCTAAGTCATCATCAATTCCATGCGGTTTGGGAAGTGTATGATCATCATACTGCGCATAAACTCTGTCCTCGCTAAGGGCAAACAGGCTGTATCCCTTTGATGGCGTATCTGGTGAAAACGAAAAGATTACTTCAAACACTCCTGAATCTGCATGTGTTTCTATGGCGTCAACCGTAATTCCTGCCCTGTCCGAATCCGAGAATGCGCGAATGGATATTTTATCCAAAGTTTCGGGATTAAGGTTCATGTCGACGTCATTCACCCGAATGTGGACAGATTCGCGCGATGTCGATAGCAGCCTGTCGTAGGTAATGCTGCCCACGTTCCAGTTAATTTTGGCAGATTTGGTGATTCTGTCTCCGTCCCCAAACCTTATGGAGATCTCAAACTCGTCATCTCGTGAGCTTTCAAGAAATCCATTGTTTGGTCCGTCACCTTTGGTCCTGGGATTTGTATCTGATTTTCCGTCCCCGTCAACGTCATGCAAAAAGCCTGTCAGTGTAATCTCTCCCGTATAAAGTCCATTTCCTGCTTTTGACAGTTTGTAATTGTTCAGTTCATGATTGGATGTGCTTATGCTGACTGACGTGTTTTCAGAATCCATTCCGTGTTCGGTGATCCTGATTTTAATTTTATCTGTCCAGGTGTACGCGCCTTTGTCAAAAGTGACGGATGCAAATGCGTCATCCATCATGATGTTTGAAAAAATAAAAGCTGCAAAGATTCCGATAACTACGTGTGACAAAAATAGGGTCCTCATGTAGGTTTTATGCCTTCATGATCACTAGTATTTGTTTTGCATCATTGATTTCATAGTTGAAGAAATTTTTCATTTTATGAATTCGTCATACTCTACTTTTTCACCGCAGTATGGGCAAAAATGCATTGGAAAGAATGCAATGTTTCCATTTGCACTGATATCCTTGAAGTAAAATTTTGCCCATTTCACATTCCATAGCTGAAAATGCTTGTCATGTTCTTTGAGCTGTTTGCAGCACCACCATGTCATGTGGGTTTCCACGTGAAATTCTGTAAATTTTTCACACGTGGGATCATCAAAATGTTTTGTGTAAAATACTTTCAACATCTAAGACGCTGGTCTGAGATTCATAAAGACTCCGAATCTCTTATTTTTTGTAGGATGAGATAAACAGGTTGACAACACACGTGCCTTCTGATTACTTTATGATGTGATTCTCTTACTTGCTCTTAGCGTTGAAGCGTGTATTGCGATATTTGATGTTCAAACCCAACTCTTCATTTATTCACAGTATTGCGCGTTTCTTCGTCCATATCAAATGCGGCGGTTGCGGTATACCTGTCGTAGGTGGTCCTTATTTGATATTCTCCTGATTTCCAGACGTGTCCTCCCGTGTTTATAATGTACTGGAACTGTCCGTCTCTTAGAACTTCCAACTGTGCCACTTCTACCAGTGCTTGATCTTTAACAATTTGGAGAGTGACTGGATATTCAAAATCTGTCTGCGATAGCATTCGATGATTGTCTCTTACAACTCCGCTAATTCCTATCTTTTCACCAAGTGTATAGTAATCATAGCCTGTCTTCACCCTGATGCTGAATTCATCTTCAAGCGTGGTGCTCTCAGATAGATTGAACTGTTCTTGAGAGTTGTTCGCTGTAAACGTAATCTGATCCTCATCTGACACGTCAAATCTATACATCACATCTTTGTAATCATAGCTTACGAAGGTCCTACCTGTGTCTAGTTGATAATAGCCGTCAAATGATGCCTGCTGAGGACATTCCAACGCTAAAAATCTGCAGATTTCTTGTGCAGGCTTTCCTGTGACTGACGGCTTTTGAATGTCATCCAACATCATGGATGCCAAATGATACTGGGTCCTGGTTTCAAACATGCATTCTCCTCTGTCTATTTCCATGTCTCTCCATAATCCCTTGTTGTCCTTGCACCACTCTTCTAGAAACATTACGTCTCCTCCTGTAAACGAATGTCTTGCAGGATATGCAGACTGCTCTTTTTCCAATTCGTTGATCTCTTCGGCACTTAGCGTGTTCTTGTCGTTTTCAAACAATGTAATTGTGATTAGGCTGATCATTAGAACCAGTGCTAAACTTGCGCCTATGATAATTCTTGTTTTCATTCAGTTTGTCCCTTTTCAAGAGTTTGAATTTTATCTTTTAAGGATGTCGAAGGATTTCTACTTTGCTCTTTTAAAATTGAGAAAACATGTTTGAGAAAAATCAATTTGAGAAAATTCATTCATGTGACGTGTTAGATTATGATATGTGAAAAATAATTCAAGATTTAGAATGCACATAGGCCGTAAACGTAAATCTTTTCTTGATGCGTACATTCAGTTTCAAATATGACGCATGTTTGAAATAACATGCGGCTTAGTTAGTTAATCTATTTGTGACAGGAATTTCCCATTTTTAAAAAAATTCATGTCCGTGAGTTGCCTTGAAGGTTAGAGCAAAGATGAATGTCTATACCATGAATTAAATTTTTGAAAAAAAATAAAAAAAATCCTGCCTGAGCTGGATGTCAGTTCACTCGTACAATGTCTATTTTCACAGCTGGATTGCTCCATGCATGAACATTTTTCAGAAGATCTGCATCTCCCATGATTCCTGGATGTGGTATGATGATTCCATCTTCTGCAAGTTCTGGATTGCTTGCACCAGATCCATCCTCACCTGATGATATGCCGATGGCTCCCTGACATGGGGGTACCATGTCTGCAAAGCCTTCGGTGTTCATCTCGGTTCTTGCATCATATGCCATGGCGTAAACTGTTTTTTGCTTATAGTAAGGAAGCTTAACAGAGTCAATTCCTGCAAAACCGTCATTTGTGCATACTAGCATGCTGGCAAAGGAGAGATATCGCATATCGCCTTCAGCAGACACTGTGAATGTCTCCGAATGACTCAATCCTGTATTTCCAGGATCGTTTGCCGGAACTAAAGGTGCAGTTCCTTGCACAATATCTGAAATACCTGCTTTGCCTTGTAGCATTTTGACTAATGCTTCTGAGTTTCCATTCTTAGACAGTTGCTGAATGCCATTATTTGCCGCTTCACCAATTGTAAAAAATCCTGCATTCTGTGAATGTGTGACTAATACGGGAGGTGTGATCGGCTGTCCTGATGTGAGGTTTGTTATGGTGACCTCATACATCTTCGTCGTCGCTGCACTAGATTCAGATATTCCTGCCATGCTTGCAACAGCTAGCATAGCAGCTATTGCAGACAGGGCAAAAATACTTGTCTTTTTTGATTTCATTAAACAAATAACCTGAAAAATTCACATTAAGCATTTGTCCACTTTTCACCCCAATCTTTTTGAGACTATCTTCTGGTGATCCACACGAGAACAAACAGTCCTGATGTCTGAATGACGTTGATTGCAAACAGATAGTGTGACACCATGTCCGCTGACATCATCAAGGCCTTATCGTCCATGTACAATGTGGACCAGAACAATATGATTACGATATTTTGAAGCATTAACATGGCTGCAACTAACACTAGTCCAGAAGTATAGTATGATCTAATCACCCTCATATTCTGAATGTATGTTCCAATTACCACTAGCAATAATGTGATGTTGGCAAACGCAGATACGACTGCTGCCAACATGAAGTCAACCATTATACAACTTATCTCCCGTTTCTGTTAATTTACCTTGTTCCAATTTTTGTCATTATCTCCTCTAGCACACTTTGATTTTCTTTTGTAATCTGCGTTAACATGTACTCTGCTGCGTATTCTTTCTCTGCTTTCACCACCAAATTGTTCTTTGCAAGAATTCTTACATGATGAACTACTGTTTTATGATCCAAATCCAACACCGTTGCAATTTTATTTGCATTCATCGGGGTGTCCTTTACCAGATTGAGTATTTTTGCCCTGTTGATTCCTCCTCGTGTGCCTGCAATTATCGACCAAAGTATCATTCTAAATTTTGGATCTGCATTGGATTTGTCTTGCCCTGCATTGATACCTGTAAAACTAAACAAATCTCTTGGAATTATTGTGGAAAAAGAAAACATGAAAAGACCAAAAGGCAAGATGATCATTTTCTAACAAAAAAATCCCTCGTATAAAAATTAGAAATAGTTTACATTGAAACCATTTATTGTATTAAAAATAAAAAAATTATGGGGCAGTTATATTGGAACTTCCGAAGAGAACGCCAAATGCCTTGCACCATATCAGTACGTTGTTGTATTTGGAGATGTCTGTATCATCTGGAATGTCATAGTTTTGATTCCCACTGCTTGCCTTTAGAGTGCCAAGACTGACAAAATCTGATGCTCTGTCATCTGTGGCCAAGTAGACATACAAATCTGGTCCGTTGGTTGACTTGAAATTCTCTAGTCGTAAGACATCTGTCCCGTCTTCTAATGGGATTGTATATGCAATTCCTTGAGCGTCATGAACACCGTCACCGGCACCAACAAATGTTCCTGAATACGATTTTGTGGATACTTTCTCTTCCATCATGGCTTTCTCTTCCATCATGGCTTTCTCTTCCATCATGGCTTTCTCTTCCATCATGGCTTTC
>JAVJHY011801471.1:3084-36941 GCA_035593235.1 Phascolosoma agassizii
GCCAGCCATCACCTGGGAGGTGCGACGAAACTCCCGTCGGACCTTCTTATTGCGGTTCAGCTTGTGAAACTTCTGCCCGGCAATCTGATGGGCGAGGCTCAACTCGCGGAAGTCGCCGACGATCGGTCGCAGTCGATGATGCTCCTCGGTCGCGATGCGGAACTGTCGGGCTTCGACGTAGAGCTGCTTCAGCGTCCGAAGAGCACGACGCTCACCCTTGTTGGGGTGCCTATTGAGGCGCTTGGCCTTCTTGAAGGTCGCCAGGGTCGAGTGCTCGAGCGACAGGGCCGCCTGCTGCATATCGTTGCCGCAGCGGAAGTCGGCTTTGACCGTGTCTTGGTACTTGTCCTTGCCGCCGTGCTTCGCGAACGACGGTGCCGCGGGAAGCAGCATGAGCAGGAAGGCCAGGGGGATCATCGCGAAACGTTTCATCTGTTCGACTCCTTGTTGGGCCCACCCTTGCGCATTTCGGCGCGTCTGCGGCGGGCTGTGTAGGTAGACGAGACGGATCCTGAAATATTCGAAGGCCTCTTTCCCAGGGGGAAAGGGGCCTTCAGGTGGCATCTATGGGCGCTTTAGAGGGAATGGGTGGTTCCCATTCAGGTCATGAGTTCATTCAGGCCTTGTTCAAGCTGAAGGAGCGGGATCGATCCGGAAGACCCAAACATCCGGCGGCGGCTCGTCGCGCTCGGCAAGTCGCTCGTACTTCTTGGCAGCAGATTCGATGAGCGGCGCGATCATCGATTCATCGGTCACTCGCCTCGCCAAGCCGGGATAGACACGTCCGCCGACCTTGACGTGGACCCTCGGGTCCAACAACACGATCTGCGTCCACTGCTTCTCGGTCCCCCCCTGGGCGGGTATGTACAAAGTTCCTTCGTGCACGAAGCAGATCGTCGTGATCGAGTGCGGGTCGTCGGGCCGCACTTCGAGCGCCACAGTGAAGTGCTCGTTGGTGAAGGTCCAATCCGCGGGAGAGAAGGGCACCCGTTCGCCGGTGACTTGCTTGCCTGCGACCGGCCCAATGGGATCCCTTCGGAAGGGAAACGCCGCAGCCAGCAGGACCGCGATCACCAGGATCACCTGTCCAAGGCGCTTGATGATCTTCACGCCGAGGCACCCTCGTCGTCCCAGGTGTACCACCACGCCCACAGGATGAAGACGGCTTGGAAGGGGATACGCACCCAGTTCGCTGCTCCGGGTCCGGTCCCCGGCTCACCGCTGGGGAGCCCGACATTCTCCATCGCGACGTAGAGGTTGGCCGGGAATACCGCGATCAGCAGCGCGATGATGCCCCAAGCCGCAAGGAATCGGACGCGCGGCTCCAGCAGGAAGACGCCGAGTGTGATCTCGAACAGCCCTGAGATCACGTTCAACCACTCCGGGTTCGGGAGGTCCGGAGGAACGATCGCGACGAAGCCCGCGGGGTTCATCAGATGTTGAAAACCAACAAAGATGTACAGGAAGGACATCAGATAAAGGAGCAGGGTTTTCGGGCGACTCATCGGTTTGTGATCTCCAGGGCGGCGGTCGCCACCTCTTGTTTCGCGGCTTCGAAGTCGACGAAGATTGGTGACGACCAAGCCCTCTCTTCGGTTTCCGCCAGGCAATCGTCGTCTTCGGCAACCCCGGTGCAGGGTCGAGTCTCGACGCAAACGCCCACTTCATCCGTGATGCACCGCAGGCCCCCGGCGTTGACGGCCATGCTAGGCGCTTCGATGGCACGGGCGTAGTAGACTGCGTCTCGACCACCCTCCGCGAAGTCTTCGTCCGTGAAGTGGGCGGTGCAACCCGACGGGTCGGGCTCGCAGCTGAAGCTCTTCCAGCCGTCTTCGATCAAACCCTCGATGGCTTCGCCCTTCGAGGCCTGAGGACGAATTCGGGTGATCTCGATCCGCGTGATCGGCCGACGCGTGTCCGAGGGGTGGTAGCACTCGCCCTTGCAGAGGCGCTCGATTCGCTCCGCGTCGAGCAACTCTCCGGTGGAGCTCGGGCAGCCAGGGTTTTGCTCGAAGGATCCAACCGCGCGGACGCGGAAGATGGGGTTGTCGTCCATCGCGATTTCGTTGCCCATCGCGAGCTCTCGCCCGCGGGAGCCGGGGGCGTTCAAGAGATCGAACCAAAGCAGGATCCGCGGGCCGCTGGTCCCGTAAACCTCGCGCCTTTCCATCGAATCCCAGATCGCTTCGCGGCTCCGGCCCGCCGAGTGCGTGGCAATCAATCCGCCATTCAAAAAGAAGGAGCCACCGCGCTCGGTCTCGCGCAGACCGAAGAACGAGACGCCCTCGCTGGCCATCTGTTGAGCATCGAAGGCGACGGCCTGCGGCTCGGGCTCTCGGGTATCGATGCCTCCCAGAAAGCTACCGCCGAACTTCTCGAAGCGGCTCTCGGTGAAGGCCGTGCGCATACCCTCCTTGTACCCGGTGCCCGGTCGCGCGCTGTGATTGTCGCTGGAAGCCATGAATCCGAAGCGGAAACGTTTCGGGGCTTCGCTGCTCTCCGAGAAGTTGGAAAGCGCCATCATGTACTGCACCGAACTTCGCGGCCGATAGTTGAAGGCTGGCTGGAAGCAGTCGCGGCACTGTCCGCTATCCAACCAGTCGGCGGCCTGAGCCCCGGGTACGGAGAGGAAGCCCGAGACGTTGCCTTGCACGTAGAGGATGCGCGCCTGCACGGCGCGCCCCTCGCACTCTTCCGCATCGAGGCCAGTTTGTGTACACCGGGTTCGGATGATTTCGCCCGCCTGCCAACAGGAGGGCAGGTAGTTGGCGACCGGTGCCGGGCAACGGTCGCCGCTCTTGTCGAGCTCGACCTCGCGCCAGGCGCGGAACTCTTCCGAGTTGCCGTGACCTGAGAACACCTCAACCAGTTGCTGTCGTTCGGGATCATGCTGGGCGGCGGTGAGTTGCTTGTCCCAGCTCGAACCCAACGGTGTATAGAAGCCCCAGGCCGTTCCATGGGGGATGACCATCGACTCGTGGCCCCAATCGTTGAGCTTGGCAAATAGCTCGCCCGGCGTGGCCACCGCTTCTCGGCAATCAGGGGAGAGATCGCGAACCGGAACGCCCTCGGGGCAAGGCATGACGTGAGTCACTCTGCGCATGAAACGGGCCCAATCGAAATAGACCGACTCACCGGTCGCGAAAGGGACGATCCCCATGATCACAGGATGCGGATTGACGTCGCCGTCGGTCTGGATCTCGAGCATGTCCGGCGGAGGAGCGGCTGCAATCGGTCGGGCGGGGATCTGGTCATCGCCGAGATCCCGGAGGATCACATTTTTGTGTCCGTAGTGGTTGCTCGGGTTCGTACCCATCTGGGTCCACTCCCAACCCAAGAACGCCACGGAGTCGGGGGCAGAAGGATCGGAGGTGATGGCGTTGCATTGTCGAATGGATGCAATCGTGTCGCGCCAGGCCTCTGCATCGATGCCCATGGCGTGATCGTTGATCGACCAGAAGTCGAGGGCGGCACAGTGCCGTGCGAAATCGCAGGCGTCGGAAACCGGGTACGCCCCTTCGCCGCCGGCCAAGGGCAGAGCCATGGTGAAGGCGTCGATCGAGTAGGTGGAGTGCACGTGCAGATCGCCGAATAGGATCTGCTTGGGTGCGGTGACGCCTACCTGCTCGGCGGCAGCGCGTTGGTCACGCACTCGGGCCGAGACGATGGCCGGTGGTGTTTCCTTGCCGGTGACCTCTCCGGCGCCCCAGTCTTCACCGAACCAGCCCATGCCGGAGGCGTACAAGACCCCGAGCGTGAGCGCCGCGATCACTACCAACCCCAACACGATCCGCGCAAGCACAGCCTCTCCTTCGCCCCAAGGCACGCCGTGCCTGGCGGGCCGGACATGGTACTCGAAATCGGGCGCTGGGACGGGAGTGGGTGGGGATTCGCTGGAACTAGCGGGGTCGACCGGCGACGGGGATCTGTGCCTCCCGAACGATCTTCATCAGCAGGTCAGGGCGATCGGTGATGAGGCCGTCGACCCCCAATGCGATCAGGCGACGCAGTGCCGCCTCGTCGTTGAGGGTCCACGGGATCACCGCGAAGCCGGCTTCTTGATAGTCGCTCACCGCCACTCCGCCGTAGTACTTGCCGGGAACCAGATGCTCCCAGTAAGGGGAAAAGTCATCGACGAAGGCATCGGCGGCTTTCAACAGCGCCAACATGTCCTGGCCTTCGGGGTCGAGGCCGGCGAGCCAATCGGTTTTCAGGGTGTCCCCAGCCAGCAGGGCTGCGGTACGAAGGCCGGGCTCGATCTTCTTGCCCATCCGCAGCGCCTGCCAATCGAAGCTTTGGAGCGTGCTGCGCGAGAGCATCTCGTGGGCTCGAATCTCTGCGACGACCGCCCGGACGATGGCTTCCAACTCCGGATGGTCTGGGCTATCGGGTGCCACCTTGACTTCGATGTTGAAGCGCACCTCTTCGTCGCCTAGCTCCCGGGCGAGTTCGAAGACCTCGCCTAACGTCGGCATGCCGATGCCCGGAAGATTTTTTCGCGGCGGCTCCGGGAAGCGGCGTCGACTCGGATTCTTGCTCCCGCAATCGAATCGGCGAAGTTCGACCAGGTTGAGATCGCGGATTCGGGGGCCGGGCTCTTCAATCTCGCGCCCGTCCGAGTGGGTGCACAACTCGGGAGAAACACGCGGGTTGTGGCTTACGACCAAGCTGCCGTCCCGACTCAAACCCAGGTCCAGCTCCAAGGTCGAGACGCCGAGCCCCATGGCCAAGGCGAAGCCCGGCAACGTGTTCTCAGGAAGGAGGGCCCGGGCGCCCCGATGCCCTTGGACATCGAGGGGGCGCTCGCGAATCAGCGGTGCCGGGGGAGAGGCACACGAAACAATTCCCGAAAGCGCCGCCCCTAGAAAAAACCAGATCATCCTTGTCATAGCGGGGGAGCATGCCATCCCTTGTGCGCCGGGGCATGAGCCCTCGAAAAGGATGGGGTGGAGCCACGACGCCGAACCGCAGCCCTGGCATGATCGAAGGCGGGTGCACACCTCGACCAGACCCACTGCATGCGCCGCCGTGGCTCCGGAAGCCGATGCGCCTGAAGACCCTAGGCGGGCGGGGAACTGTTGAGGCCGATCGTAGCCAAAACCCTGATAGAACCCATGTTCGGCGAAGCGAAGGTGGGCCCCGAGAGGGGCATCCGCTCGGTCCCCTCAGCCGCCCTCTACCTCACGCAACCCCACCAGAGGTGGTCGTGCGAGCGCCGGGCGGGCATGGCTGAAGCCCAGTGCCGTAGATAGGGCCACTGTGGCCAACCACAGCACAGTGAGGTCCCCGGCGGGGAAGTGGAAGGAGTGTTCGAAGAGGAAGCGGGTGAGGGCCCAAACCGCGATCGTCGCGAGCCCAAGACCGACACTGGCAGCCAGCGCGCCGAGCACGAAGGATTCCGTCGTCAGGATGCGCCTCACGACGCCGGATCGTCCGCCCAATGTGCGAAGCAGAAGTGCCTCGCGGATGCGCTGGAACCGCGCTGTGCTTGCGGCCGCAATCAAGACGATGAATCCCGTCGTCAGGGTAAAGCCCGCCATAAAGCGCACGGCCAGGTTCACTTGGCGCACGATCGTGTCAACGGCGCGCAGCAAGGTCGTCGCATCGAGCACGGAGACGTTCGGGAACGCACCCACCAGATCGCGTTGCAGCTCGGCGCGAGCCTGCTCGCCGTCGAGATGGCCCACGAGCACCATGCTCTGCGGCGCCTCCTCGAGGACACCGGGAGGGAAGACGACGAAGAAGTTCGTGCTGAAGCGGCCCCAGTCGATCTCGCGCAGATTCGTCAGCACGCTCTCGATGGGCACGCCCTGGATGTTCCAGGTGATCGGGTCGCCGATCTTCAGGCCCAGGCGGCTGGCCAATTCGCGATCCAAGGAGACCGGGGAGGGCCCGTCGGTATGAGGTTCGGGCCCCCACCAACTGCCCTCAACGACGCGCTCAGTGTCCCGCAGTTCAGGCCGATAGGTCAGCCGATATTCGCGGCGAAGGGCCCAGCGGGCGTCTCGCTCCTTTTCACTGACGGCCTCCGTCTCCCCGCTTTCGGCCATCACGGCCTTGGCCGCTTCGCCCCTCACCCCGGTGATCCGGGCCGGGACCATCGGCGAGCTGTCGGCGATCCGGGTGCCACGGGATTCGAGCAACCCGACCACGCCCTCGGTTTGGTCGCTCTGCACGTCGAAGAGCACCAGATTCGGACGATCCGGGTCGGAATCATCGGCAAGTTCGCTGAGCAGATTGGTCTGCATGAGCTGCACACAAGCCACCAGGAAGAGCCCAAAGCCGACCGTCAATGTTGTGGGGAGGGTTTGGTTGCCTGGCCGGAAGAGGTTCGCGACCCCTTGGCGGAACCAATAGGGCGCGTTCCGCGGAACCCGGTGACGAAGCAAGCGAGTGAGGCCCTGGGCGGCTCCGCCTAACACCAGTAGGGCGATGACCACACCGCCCGCAAAGAAGAAGCCCACCACCGGCGAGGGTGCCTGCCACACGGAGGCCGCAACCAGCGCCGCAGCCAATCCAATCAACAGGATTCCCGGCGGGTTCCCAGCGGCGCTCGCATCGACCTCTCGGCGCAGCGCTCGCAGCGGGGAGACGTTGCGCATCTCCAGCAGCGGCCAGGCGGCAAAGGCTACTGCAACGCCGACTCCTAACGTGAAGCCGACCAGAGCGACCCACGGATCGAGGCGGAAGGTCAACGGGACCGGCAAGAAAGAAGCCAAGAGAGTGGGAAGCATCGCTTGGACGCCCCAGCCGATCGCCACACCCAACGCGGCACCCGCAAAGCCGAGAAGCCCCGCCTGGACCAGATAGACCGCAATGACCTGATCCGATCGAGCCCCCAGCGCCCGCAGCACGGCCACGGTGTTGAGCTTCTCGCGAACAAAGACCCTTACTCCGGCCGCCACACCCACGCCGCCTAACAGAAGGGCGGTCAGGCCGACCAAGCCGAGGTAGCGGGTGAGCTGGGCGAAGCTGCTCGAAAGGTCTTCCTGGTAGTTCTGTACCGTTCGAGCCGTGGTCCGCTCGGCCTCGAGAACCGGGCGATTCTCCTCGACCCAGGCACTCAGATCCCGGTCTGTGCGCAGGTAACCCAGGTACTCGACCATCGAGCCTTGTTGGACGAGACCGGTGGCCTCGAGCTGGCTCGAGGGAATGAACACCCTCGGCGCTACAGACGCCCGTAGCCCGAAGGTCCCCGGGGCCTTCCTGGCGGCGCCGCGCACTGTAAAGGCCACTTTGCCCACCCGCAGCACCTCGCCGACCTCGAGATCCAATTGGATCAGCACGGCGGGGTCGACGATGGCATGAGGGCCCTCGGAGAGTTCCTCCCACTGACCGCGGGGGTCGGTGATGACCCTTCCATAGAATGGGAAGCCCGGCTCCACAGCCTGGACATGGACCAACCGGGTTCGGCCCGAGCGTTCGGCCAGCGCCATGGAACCAAAGCTGACCACCTCGGCGACGGCCTCCTTCGACCCACCGGTGAGTTCTTCGATCTGGGCCCGAACGGTTTCCGTGAATGGGGTCCGCGCGCGCAGCATCAGGTCCGCGCCCATCAGGGTGCGCGCTTGTTCGCTGACTGCTTCCTTGATGGCGGTACGAATCCCGGTCAGCGCCACCAGCGCGGCGATTCCAAGCGCCATGCACGATCCGTAGAGTGCGAGCCGGCGCCCCGAGCTGCGTAACTCGCGACGAGCCATGGCGGAGACAAAACGACCACTCACGAGCTTCGCCTCTGCTGCAGCGCCGGAGCAGCATCCCGGCTTCGCTGGGAGCCGCTCATGCGCTCTTCGGCGGTGCGGCTCGGGAGGTGTCGTCCTGGATGCGTCCCGCTTGGATGCGGATTACGCGCCCCGCTCGCTCGGCGAGTGCCATGTCATGGGTCACGATGACGAGGGTGGTGAGTGCCTCGCGATTCAGCTCAAAGAGCAGATCCGCGACCCGCTCGCCGGTCTCGCGATCGAGATTACCAGTCGGTTCATCGGCAAACAGGATCCGGGGTTGTGCGGCGAAGGCACGTGCCAGACCGACGCGTTGTTGCTCGCCCCCAGAAAGTTGCGTCGGGTAGTGCCCCGTCCGATCTCCGAGCCCAACCCGCTCGAGCAGGCTCTGGGCGCGGGCCTCGGCCTCACGGACGGTCGGCGCGCGCTCTTTGGGCAGCAGCTCAAGAGGGACCTGCACATTCTCCAAGGCCGTCAGGGTCGGGATCAGCTGAAAGTTCTGAAAGACGAAGCCGACGTTTTCTGCCCGGAATCCGGCGCGATCGTCCTCCTCCAAGGGGCCGAGGGCGACGCCAGCCAGCTCGACCTCACCCTCGGTGGGTTGGTCGAGGCCAGCCAGCAGGCCGAGCAGCGTGGTCTTGCCGCTGCCGGAGGGCCCGAGAATCACGACCGCCTCGCCTTCGCCGATGGACAAGTCGACGTCAGCCAGGACCGTGAGCGGTTCCGAGCCTTCTGTGCGCGGGTAGCGCTGAGCGAGATTCCTGGCGACGATCATGGGGATGGAGACACCGGGGCGGGCGCGGGCGGAACACTACTGGCTGCACCTTGCCCTTGCATGGGGCGCCCTCACTTTAGTCGCGGCCTGTGGGCCCGCTTCGGAGGCCCCACAGTCGGCTGGGCGGGCCGTCGCCGAGGCGCCTCAGGCCGACCCGCGGCCGGTGGTCCTCTTCCTGGGGACCAGTCTCACGGCTGGCTACGGCTTGCCCTCGGATCAGGCCTTTCCCGCGTTGCTTCAAGGGCGGATCGACGACGCAGGTCTTCCCTTCCAGACCGTGAACGCTGGGGTGAGCGGCGACACCTCGGCGGGAGGGCTACGTCGGCTGGACTGGCTGCTGCGCCAGCCGATCGCCGTCCTGGTGCTGGAGCTCGGGGCCAACGACATGTTGCGGGGGCAGGGGGTCGAGGCGATGCGGAAGAACTTGCAGGAGATCGTCGATCAACTGCGGGCCGCCTACCCCGAGGCGAAGTTGCTGGTGGCGGGCATGCGAGCCGCTCCGAACCTGGGAGAGGCCTATGCCGAGAACTTCGAGGCTAGCTACCGGCAGCTCGTCGACCGCAACGACGGCGTCCTGATTCCCTTCCTTCTGGAGGGCGTCGCGGCGGATCCGGATCTCAATCAGGCGGACGGGATCCATCCCACGGCCAAGGGCCACGGGATCTTGGCCGACACGGTCTGGAGCCAGCTCCTTCCCGTGCTGAAATCTATGAGGCCCGAGCAAGGGGCCTAAGCCGCAGCAGTGGCCACGACCTTGGAGCGCCCGACGTATACTCGGCGTTGCGACGGCATCCATTCTTCGGGGCGAAGAAAACACCGTTCGGTCCGCTTCGGTCCTAGCGCCCACTCTCGTCACCATGAATGATGCGACCCCCACTCCCGACCGACCTAGCTCCAGAAAGGCCCCGCGACTTCGCGCTTCCCGCGCACGCAATAGGCCTTGGCGCTACGCATCCCGCAATCGGATCTTGTGCAGCTGTCTGGTACGCTCGCTGCCCCATGGAGCGGCATCAGGTTAGCGGCCGAAGCGGTTTGGGCTTCGCCCTCGCGACCACCACCATGCTGCTATGGGGGGTGTTGCCACTCACGCTCCAGGTCGTGCTCGCCGAACTTGATGCCGTGACCCTGACCGTGTTTCGCTTCGTGGTTTCGGCAGCGCTTCTCGGTCTGGCGCTTCGCTTCCGCAAGAGCTTGCCAGCATTGCGCTCGCTCGATCGGAACGGTCGCGCGCTGCTCGTTGTGGCGATCGTCTGCATGGCGATCAACTACGTCACCTTCCTGCTCGGCCTCGACGCTACCGGCGCAGCCTTCGCTCAAGTGATGATCCAGATCGCACCTCTCTTGCTCGCGCTGGGTGGCATTTTCGTGTTCGGCGAACGATTCGTACCCCTCCAGTGGTTAGGCATGGCGATCCTAAGCGGCGGCATCCTGACCTTCTTCAGCGACCAGTGGTCCGAGCCGCCACGTGTCGACGCGCGCATGTTGGCCGGCACCCTCTTCATGCTGACCGCGGCGTTCACCTGGGCTCTGTACGGGCTTGCCCAGAAGCAATTGCTGACCCAGCTCTCTTCCCAGGGGATCATGCTCTGCATCTACGGTGGTTGCGGCCTCTTGCTCGCGATCGGCTCGGATCCATTTGCTCTCGCGGCGCTCACGCCGCTCGCCTGGATCATGTTGATCTTCACCGCGGCGAATACCCTGGTCGGCTACGGTGCTTTCTCCGCCGCCCTGGAACACTGGGAGGCCTCACGCGTCTCCGCTGTATTGGCGCTCACGCCTCTCGCGACCCTGGCCAGCTCCGTGGTTGCCTCCCGACTCTGGCCCCAGATCTTTCACGCCGAGGCAGTCAGCCGAATCGCACTGATGGGAGCCGTCGCGGTGGTGGCCGGCTCCCTCCTGGTCTCCCTCGGCGATCGCCGGGCTGCCTAGGCCAATCCGAGATTCGTCTCGACGTGGACACGCGGAGCGGTGTCCTACTAGTCGACTTCGTGGCGTCGAGCGTGGGCGCACGTTCGGTAACCAGGAGTGCTGCTGCCTCGCCCTTCCCCGGCTCGTATGGACAGTTCCTATCGGGTCCGGGCTGGGTGGCGCCATGGAGGGGGCCTTGCGAGCCGTCCACGCAGTCAGCCGTCCGTCCGCTCGGGGCGCCCGCCGTCCGCCTCATCCCTCGCGCAGTAAGATGGCGATGTTCTTGAAGACGGCGTCCGCATAGTGACGTTGGCCTGAGCCGCCGAGTTGAACCCGCAGCTTCTTGGAGCTGACAACACGTACGGTGATCAACGCTCCCTCGGATCGCTCGATGAAGACCCGGACGTACTCGCCCCAGGTATTCATGCCTACTCCACGCGATGCAAGGATCATGGTGCCCGACTTGACCTCCTGGGGCGGATTGACATTCAGCGCCTTCAAATGGGAAACCCCTCGGTAGGCGGCGCTGACCACCTGGTCGAATTCAGCTTGAAAGCGTCGCTCGTGTCCCTTCTGGAGGTTCGCGGCTTCTACGGTCTGCAAAGAAGCGCAGCCTGCGCCGAGAAACGAGAGCAGAATCAGGACAAGGATCTTCGTTGGGCGGATGGAGCCTCGTAGGCTCAAATTATTAGGATGGATGGTCATGAGATTCTCCTTTGGTACGGGGTTCAGGCTCGAAACGGATACTTGGGTTATCTGGATTGGCTTCGTACCTGTTGCAGGACGCCAGCGAGGCCTTCCACAGCGGCCCTTGAGAGCGTCGCGCCCGGTACGAGTTGCTCAGACTCAAACTCTTGCTCGAACACCGCGGTATCCCTTGTGCAGTCGTGGATGCGAACATGGATTCGCGCGAAGCCGACCGGGTCGGTTTGCCGAAATCCGGACGACAGATAGATCGGCGTGATGAGCGCGTAGTCGTTCTGTTCCTGCGATGCATAGAGATCGCGGATCTCCCCAGTGACGACGTAGCGAGCCCCCCGGGCGGCACAGACCGACGCGGGAGTGCCCGTATCCTGGACGGTCGTGCTTCCGAAGCGCCCGCCCGCGAGCGCGACCGCAAGACCGTGGCTGACCGCCGCCCCAACTGGCTGGGTGAAGGCACCGTCCCCTGTGACGTACATGCCGATTCTGGAATTCCAGATCACCAACGGCAGAAGGATCGGCCTCTTGCCCTGCCGCTGGACCGGGGGTCTTCGATCTTCCAGGGCCGTTACGATGAGCCCGGGCTTGGGCTCGTTGGCCGAGAGCGGATGCAACGGAAGCGGGTGGTTTGGAATGGCGCAACCTGCTGTCATCACCAACCAAAGGGCTAGGGCTCCACCGTAGAGGGATCTGGTGGCGTTGAAAGTGGGGAACGGATTCATGACTTGTTCTCCTTGCTGCGGGCCGCTCTTTGATGGCGGCTCGGGTTCGGGAAAGACTGCCTGTCGAACCGTGAACAGGGAATTGACAGGAGTCACATCCGCGCCCGGTCCATGGCAGGCGGGTTCGTCCCTGCGGGATTGCCCCGCCACCCTGGGGCTGCTCCGTGATGACTCCCTCTGCCCCAGGTGATTCACGCCGTGGGTGGTCGACCCCATTGAGGGGAGCCGCCGCGGTGGTCACCGGCTTCCTCTTGGTCTCCCTCTGTGATCGCCGCTCTGCCTAGGCTCGTTCCAGATTCGTCTCGAACGTGCAGACTCGGCGTAATAGATGCTGAGGTGCGGGGCTTGGTCTTCTCATACAGGGACAAGAGAAACAGACTCCACAGACGTGGTGTGTGGTCGTGGCGGCCTCAATTCGACCAAGCCGTTCGCAGGGGGCGCCCCGCTGCGTATGTATGGCTGCAATAGTCCTACGAATGTCACGTCCGCCTCTGCTCTGAGGCGAGCTGCGTCGGCCGCATCGCGGAAGGCCTGCGGCCGTCCCTTGTCCCGGGATGAGCCTCGTCGCCCCGACGCGCTCTTCCGCCCCGTCCCCGTTACCCTCTCCCGCGGCGGGCCCTTAGCTCAGCGGTTAGAGCAGCCGGCTCATAACCGGCCAGTCCCAGGTTCGAATCCTGGAGGGCCCACCACCCCACGCAGGGTCCATTCGCGCCACCCTTTGGCCAGACCCGCGTGCTACTCCACGATTCGGACCGGGATCCTCGTCAGGATGTCGACGACCGCATTGCTGACGGCATTGACGGAGTCGAGCAAGATCACATTCTCGTCGTTGCAGGCCAGCTGGTTTATCACGCCCAAGTTAGGGGGATTGCCCCAGAGGTTCGGCACGCCGATGACCCAGACATCGATCTGATCGATACCGCAAGCGGGCCCAGCTTGTAGGACGGCCTCTTGGCGAGACCTTTGTGAGATCTGTTGTGGCGTCTCGTTCGGCAGATTGGGATCCGGGCAGAACGGGACACCATCGGTCACGATGATCATGATGGGTGCGTCCTCGTGCTCGGGGACTTCTGCCTGCATCTCCTCCCTTCCCAACTGGATTCCGTCCGCCGTACAGGTGCTGTTTCGGCGTCCGGCTGCGCCTTGGGCCAAGTTTTGAATGGCACTGCCAATCGGCGACAAATCAGGATTAGTCTCAAGGGGGAACAGTGCTTGGTCCAGCTGCGCGCCGCTAAACTGCATCGTCTGCGGGTCTTGCACCACGGCGCCGAAAGTGACCAACCCGACTCTATCGCCCGGCAAATTCTGGTTGAACATGGTGGTCACGACTTGCATGAGGGCGTTCGTTGACGGCATCAGATTTCCGAGCGAGCCGCTGATGTCTTGGACGAGCATCACCTTTCGCCTTGGAATAAAGGCAGTGGCCGACGCAGTCAGCTGCGCGTCGGAGCCCCCACCGACAAGTTTGGCGAACGGAGCGAACAGGATCGGTACGGTGATCGAGTGCTCGAAGCGATGCGCGGGCACGCCTGGAGAGCTGCGACAGGGTGAATTCGCAACGAAGTTCCGTCCCGCATGATCCCACCCCCCGCATTGGGGGGGCGCACCCTGAAGCGTCTGGTCCCCAAAGAACGCCTGGATATCGACAGGGTCCTTGCGCTCATCGTTGCTCTTGCGAGCACCGAAATGTTCTTCGATCGACGAGATCGCCCGCGCATCGACGTAGTCCTGCAGCGTAGCCTGCGCGGTTGTGAGCTGGGCCCACTGCATCGCCAACGCCAAGAGCCCGGCCAGGGGTACGAGTGCGAAGGCGACGTAGAGCATCGCAATTCCTTGGTCGCGTCGGGTGGGTTGTCGTCTCATTGGAAGGTTCTCCATGGGTTCGTTCGCAAAGAAGAAAGGGTTGAGGGGTGGCCGACCCCTACTTGTCAGCCGCCATGCTCATCGCGCGAAGGAGTGGGGGTCCTAGGACCACGATCAGCGTCGCGGGAAAGATGAAAAAGGCTGCGGGCACGAGCATCTTGATGGCCGCTTTCTGGGCCAGCTCCTCGGCTTTCTGCAAACGATCTCGCCGCATGCCCACGGTGTGAACCCGAAGGGCATCACAGACTCCGGTTCCGAATCGCTCGCTCTGAACCAACATCGCGACCAGGGCCTTGACCTCGGGGGTTCCCACGCGGTGAGCGAAGGCTTCGAGGGACTCAGCGCTAGATTTTCCGGCCTGCATCTCTCGGGTCACGAGGCGCAGCTCTTCGCAGAGGGGCGGGGAGGTGCGAGCCAACTCCCGGGCTACACGCCCTAGGGCGCCCCCCAGAGCCAGGCCCGCCTCGAGGCAAACCAGCATCAGATCCAATGCATCCGGAAGTGCTTGACGAATCGCGGTCTGGCGAGCGGAACGCATCCGGTCCAGGGCCATGCCCGGGCCCAGGTAGCCAAGCGCGCCAAGAACCAAGGCGGTCATGATGCGCTGTCCGGAGGTCAGGCCTAACGAGCCTCCAAGGGCCAAGGCGCCGAAAACTCCAAGCACCGGCGCCACAAGCCGGCCACCCAGAAAGAGCACCGCGGTTCGTTCGCTGCGATAACCGGCTTGCACGAGGCGAGTCTTTACATCCTCGGAGCTGCCGCCGGAGAGCTGCACCAAGGGCGCCAACCAACTCTCTGCCTGGGCGGCAAGACTCGGGCCCTCCTCGATCTCGAACTCCGGGGCAAGTCCGAGCCGCCCGACTCGCCGTTCCAACGGAGAGCGTATGAACAGGAGCCCTAGACCCAGAATCAAAAGGGAACCGGTAAGGAACGCGAGAAGAGTGAAGGGCAACATAGGAACTCCTAAGCTTCGACGTGAGCAAGGTGACGACAGAGAAAGAACCCGAGCGACACCGAGACCAGCATCGCGATGCCCAGGATCTGGCCCGTCGGGTCCTCGAGGAACACGGTCGAGTATTCGGGGTCGAGGACGCTCAACAGGGTGGCGAGGCCCAGAGGCAGAGCGGACAGGATGTTCGCGGACATCCGGCTCTGGCCCGTCAATGCTTTGACCTTCCCGCCGAAGGCCATGCGTTCTCGGATGACGCCGCCGAGGTTGTCGAGAATTTCGGCCAGGTTGCCTCCGGTCTCGATCTGCACGAGTACGGCGGTCGAAAAGATGGCCAGATCCGGAACATCCAATCGGTCTTGCAAGTTCGCGACAGCAGTACCTGAATCCAGGCCCAGGGAGATTTCCCGCGCAACCATTCCGAACTCGGTGGAGACCGGGTCTGAGAGAGATTCGGCCACCATTTGGAAACCTGCCGTCAGGCCGTGACCCGCTCGAAGCGCTCGGGAAAACAAAGCGAGAGCCTGGGGCAGATCTTCCTGGAACTTGCTCATCCGATTCTTCTTCTTCTGCCAGAGCACAAGGATCGGAAGTAAACCGACGAGGAACAGGGGAGGGAACGCCAAAGCCTTTCCAAGCAGAGCTCCGACGAGGGTGAGAAAGGCGGTTGAGGTCACGAGTCGTGCCAGAGACATCGGGCGCCCCGCCCGGTAGAGCATCAGATCGATCCCGCGGAAGAACCGAATCTTCTGCGCCATTCCGGAGAGAACCGAGCTCAAGTCGCTCTGGGTTTCGAGAAGCATGGAGGGAGCGTCGCCCTGCGTTAGCTCAGGGGATCCCAGCCCCAGGGCTCGTCCAATTCGATCGTTGGCGTCGTCGCGCCAATCCAGGTAAGCCAGCCCAAGCCCGGCCACCCATAGGGAGACAGTCAGTCCAAGGAGAAGAAAGAACATCAGAACCTCCTATGCGTCCGACGCGGTCTGCGGCGTCGGCGGACGGAATAAATCGTCGGGCAGGGCGATGCCCTCTTCCTCGAGCCGGTCGACGAAGCGCGGTCGAACGCCGGTAGCCACCAGGTCGGCGAGAATTTTACCGTTCTCGTCGACGCCGTGGCGCTCCAAGGTGAAGATCTCCTGCATCGTCACGACGTCGCCTTCGATGCCGACGATCTCCTGCACACTGGTCACTTTCCGTGTGCCATCCGTCAGGCGCTGTTGCTGGATCACCAGGTCGACGGCGGATGCGATCTGGGCTCGTGCAGCCGTCCGGGGGAGTTCGACCCCCGACATGGCCACCATCACCTCGAGCCGCGACAAGGCATCGCGAGGTGTATTGGCGTGCACCGTGGTGAGCGACCCGTCGTGGCCGGTGTTCATGGCCTGCAACATGTCCAAGGCCTCTCCGGAACGGCACTCGCCGACGATGATCCGGTCGGGCCGCATGCGCAGGGTGTTCACGAGGAGCTCACGCTGGGTGATCTTGCCCCGGCCCTCGAGATTGGCCGGCCTGGTTTCCAGGCGTACGACATGATCCTGACGAAGCTGAAGCTCCGCGGAGTCCTCGATGGTCACGATGCGTTCGTCTTCAGGAATGAAGCTCGAGAGGATATTCAGGAGCGTCGTCTTACCCGAGCCCGTGCCGCCTGAAACCACGATGTTCAGCGCGAGATGCACCGCAGCTTGCAAGGTGGCCACTACTGCCGGCGTCATCGATCCAAGCCGAATCATGTCGTTGTGATCCAGCTTCTCCGCTGCGAAGCGACGAATCGACAACGAAGGCCCGTCCAGAGCCAGGGGAGGGATGATCGCGTTGACGCGCGACCCGTCCGCGAGCCGAGCATCGACCATGGGGTTCGACTCATCGATACGCCGCCCGACGTGGGAGACGATCCTCTCGATGATTCGAAGCAAATGCGCGTCGTCCCGAAAGCGCACCGCAGTGGCCTCGAGTTTTCCTGCACGCTCGACGAACACATCGTGCGGGCCGTTGACCAGGATGTCGCAGACCTCAGGATCGCCGAGTAGAGGCTCGAGGGGCCCAAGACCGAAGACCTCGTCTTTGATCTCCCGAAGAATCTGGGTCTTCTGTTCCTTTCGGATCGAGCCCCCCTCTTCTTGAAGGATGCGGTTGGTGGCCGCGACGACTTCTTCGCCGTGGGTCGCCTCGGTCATCTCTTCCGATTTGGATAGATCGAGGATCTCGAAGAGGCGGTTGTGCACCCGGAACTTCAGTTCCTCCAACGGGTCCGGCTTCGCCGGGCTCGAGGCGGGTTTTGCTTTCTTGGGAGATACGATCTGAAGCTTCGGTGCCGACTTCGGAGAGGAACCCGGCGCAATCGGGGGCTCTGCGAAGCCGACTGTCGAGATGGATGTCAGCGACCCATGGCTCGGCTCAGCTGCCTGCATGGGAACCACGGCCGCTTTCTCGTTGCCGGCCTCGCCTTGGTGATTGGGCTTCGGTCGATTCTTCAGGCGCTGGCCAAACGACATTGGATGTCCTCCACGATGCGGCGAATTCGAGCACGGAAACCGCCTTGCTTTTCGAGATCTTCTGAAGCCGCATGGCTGTGCGTGCCTTGCATCGACGCGGCAAGCGCCTCAAGCGCTTCAGAGAGTTCGCCCGACCTCGCCTTGGCCAGGTGCGGACATCCTTTGGTTGCCGCTTCGGCAAGCTTCGGTTCCAGGGGCACACGAACGGTCGGTTCGAGACCTGCCGCCTCGACGGGATCCTCAGCAAAGAAGCCACCGGCTTCATGCTGGTTGACCACGATCCGAAGCTTGGCCTCGTCCACTCCTAGCTCCGAAAGAAAGCCCTGGTGCTGCCGCGCCCGGGCGACTCCCGCCAAACTCGGCGTCGTCACCAGCACAACAAAGTCGGCGATGTCAACCGTGGCCATGGAGAGCTCGTCCGTGAGCCGGGGCAGATCGACGAGGATCCAATCGAAATGGTTCCGCAAAAACTCGCAAACTCGTTGCAGCTGGCCTCCTTCGATGGATTCCGCCTCGTCGGGGTCCACCGGCGCAACCACCAGGGAAACCCCGGAAGCCGCGTTTTCTTGAACCACGGCCTCCAAGAACGACATGTCGACCGAGCTTCCTCGCGCCAACGGGTCCCCGAGCGTGTGCGTCGGCGCAGCATCCATGAGCAGCCCGGCATCTCCGAAGTAGGGCTTCGCATCGACGATCACGGTTCGCTGCCCGGTGCGCTGGAGCACGGCGGCGAGTTCGCAGCCGAGGGTCGTGGTTCCGACCCCGCCCTTGGCACCGAGCAAGGCCACAACGGTTCCCGTTGTTTCCGCCGCCGCAGCCTCGGCAGCTGGACGCCGCAGCTTCTGGCCCGTGCGATCCAGTTCTTGTTCGAATGCGTGGTTCGGGAAGTAGGCCACCGCTCCGAGTCTCATGGCCCGCAGAATCAGCTCCGAGTCTCCCTCAGGGCCGCCCGCCATCATCGACGGACGCGGCTCCGGTAGGCCTTCGAACCAAGAGAGCGCTTTCTCCGGGTCGGAGTCCAAGTCGAGGTAGACGGCCAAGTCCGGTTGACGAGTGAGCTCCGCCTGGACGGCTTCGGCCTCGGAAGCCTGGCCGACCACACAGAAGTGGTCGTTCTGGTTTAGGCCTTCCGCGACTGCGGCTAGGCCCTCCTCGGTGAAACTCAGTACGAAGATCGGAATCGGTTGACTCATCGGATGTTCTCCTTGGCTGTCGGCCGGCTAGTTGCCGAGCTGTTCGAGGGTGGAGTTGTTGATGCGACCATCTTGCTCGCTGGTACTTCGCCGTTCGGAGTAGCGATCCGAGACATGCGCGGCGCTGGTGGCACTGAGGCCCGTGACCGGCTCGGCTGTTTCTGCGGCATCAGGGTTCGCGATCTGGCGTTGGGTCAGCTCCTGGTAGGATTCGCCCCAGTGCTCCTCGGTGGGGCTCGAGTGAGCGCAGCCGATGGCCAACAGGGCGGTGCCTCCGATGAACAGTGCGAGAGTTCGGGAAATCACGAGCGATCCTCCTTGCCGGCCGGAAGGGCCTCGGCATTTTCGTTCGATGTGGCCTGTTGCGCTTCGACCTTCTTGGCGCGGCCCTCTTGGCGACCCAGGGCAAAGAAGTCGCCATCGCTCGGGTCCTCGAAGTGATCTGTCGGCAGGGTCTGCGGGCCCGTACCCAGCGCCTTGACCAGGTGCGGGGTGACGATCATCATCAGCTCGGTCTCTGCCTTCTGGTACTCTTGGCTACGGAAGAGGGCGCCTAACACCGGGACCTCTCCGAGCCACGGAACCTTACGCGCCATGGTGCGGGTTCGATCCTGCAGCAGGCCTGCGACGACGAAGCTCTGTCCATCCGCGAGTTCGACGGCCGTGGAGGCCCGTCGAGTGCTGAAGCCGGGCACCGTGATGCCATTGATCGTGACGCCCACGGTCGGGTCGGGCTCGCTCACCTCGGGGCTCACCTCCAGGTGAATGCGATCGGGGGACAGAACCGTCGGCACGAAGTCGACTCCGACACCGAACTGCTTGAACTCGATGGTGACCTGTCCAAAGGTTCCACCGGGCACAGGGATCGGCACCTCGCCGCCTGCAAGGAAGCTCGCCTTCTCGCCACTTCGTGCGACCAAGGTCGGCTCCGCGAGAATCTTGGCCATACCCTTGTCCTTGGCGAACTTCAGGAAGGCATCGACGGTGTTGCCGTTCTTGCTCGTGTAGTTGCCGAACAAGTCGTTCCCGCCGCTACCTTTCAGGGCACTCCCGACGGTTCCGGCGGGGGAGAGGGCTGCCGCACCCCCGACTAGGCTGCCAAAGGTAAAGGCCTGGGCCCCCACGGTGGCCATGCCCTGGTAGTTGATCTTCATCTGCTTGCCGAGGTTCTTGTTGATCTCGGCGATTCTCACCTTGAGCATCACCTGGTGATTGCCCGCCACATCGATCAAGTTCACGACCCGGTATTTGCGGTCGACGGAACTTGTATCCATGAAGGCCAGAGCGAGTTCTTGGGCCCGTTCGCGATCTTCGAGGCTGGCCGCCGTGCCTTTCAATACGATCGTCTCGGCACCGGCCATCTCGACCTCGATGGCATCGGTGTCCAACAGCTCCCGCAGTTTGATCTGCACCTGGCTGTGGGTGGCCCCGACGAAGACATCGATGGCGGCCTGGGGGCTTCCGGGCCGGTCCCAGAGCAGCAGCGTCGTCGAGCCTGGCTTGAGGGCGATGAGCTGGACGGTGCGCTTGTCTGACATGATCAGATTCGCGGTTTCAGGATCCGCGATCGACACCCGATCGAGGTCGAAGCCCGTCGTCACGACGACCGACTTCCCCTTTTCCATTTCGACCCGGGGCAGAAGCTGAGAGGGTTGATCCGAAGGGATGTGCAGAACCCGGCGACCGTCCGGAATCAGCTCGACCGGCTCGGGCTCGAACACGTTCCAGCGCTCGCCGGTCACCAGCGCGTTGACCGCGGGGACGGAGAGGCTGACCGCGACCAGCGCCACGAAGACGAGGCCTAGTCGATTGCGATTCTGACGACTGAACAGTTGGAAAAACTTCATGACTAGAACCTCACGTCGTGCACGTCCGTGCCCAGGACCATCCTGACCGGTTGCGCATTTTCTTCATCATCTCCCTGGCCACGTAGGGCCAGCTTTAAGCGGCCGCCGTTTTCGGCGGTTGCCAAAATCCCTGCATCTCTGGGCTCTACTTCGAGCGTCGCCACCTTGATTTGCTCGGTGGCGCCCCCCTCGGTGCGAACCAGGCGTTCGTCCACGGCCAGGACCTTGATGTTCTCGAGAATCACACGGGTTTGGCTCGATGATCTCTGATTCTCACCGCTACCCGATGTGGTGTGCGAGCTCGACAGCACGTCGACACGCGCGCCGGGCTGCAGAAATCCGCCGACGCCGGCGAACTCATCGACCTGCACCGACACCGCACGAAGCCCGTCGCCGATCAGACCGTCGAGCCCGGCTGCGTGGCCCTCGGGCAGGAACGCTGAGCTAAGAATGGGCTCACCCGCAACGATGGGTCGCGCAAGAATGCGACCGGCCGCCGCACTGGCATCGGGAAGTGCACCGGGCGGTACGTGCAGGCTCGGCCACTGCGCCACCTCGGTCTGCAGAAGGCTGACGCCGTCGCCGGGCGGAAGGTTCTCTCTGGCAAGCAGGACGGGCTTGGTCAGCACCGGCTGCACCTGCTGGTTCAGCACGTTTCGCGCCATCGTCGCGGTGGCCAGCCCACAGAGCGCCGCCAGGGCGAGGAAGATCTTGGCTCGTTGCTTTTTCATGGTTCGGCTCCTGGATCCGTTCGTTCGGGTTAGGGTCGGTTGAAATCGCGTTGCATGTCCGTCGCTATGACGGGCAGGTCCGCGTTGAAGGTGATGTCCCCAAAGAATTTTTCGAGGTAGTGGAGCCGGTATGGGAACTTGACTTGGACGGCCACGAGCCTGTCAGGGTCGTTTCCGCACAGGCCCGAGGCGCCGGTAGGTCTGGAAAACGAGACGGTGACAGTCGGGTCGTAAGGGAGAGTCGCCGCGGCGATTACTTTTTGAACCCTGTCGTTCACGTCATTGGCAAGCTGAGAGGGTTGGCAGTTCAGCTGAAAGATCGACGCGACGCGCGCTCCGACGCGAGCCGCGTTCCGGGCGGCGAAATACGACTGGAAATAGAAGCCAAAGTCGACGAGCGCGAGGAAGAATATGAGCAAGAAGGGAAGCATCAGAGCGGTTTCCACCATCGTGGTGCCCTGGTTGCGGCGGCCACGCAGCTGCCTCCGCGATCGGAAGAAAGAACGACGAGTGGTTAGACGGTCCATGGATTTCCCCAAGTCAGTTGGCATGCCGCGCCGCAGGCGATCGCGACGCCGAAAGGAACGCCCGATGCCGCGGCGCTGTGCCGGCCGGGTGGCAGGTAGTGGAGCCGCCCCAAAACACAGCTGGTGCGAAGCATGCGGCCGTAACGCGAGCTGAGTTCAGGAAGGCCCTGATCCACGACCAGGACCACGGCGCAGAGCGCACCGCCGACGAGAAGGCTCCAGAACAGGAGGCCGGGAACGGCGACGGTTCCGAGAACAGACCCAACCACCATCAGGGCTTTGACGTCGCCTGCGCCGAGTACCCGACAGAGAAAGGGGACCCACAGGAGGCCGAGGACCATGGCCGCTCCCGCCAAGGCGGAGAGCAAGCCATGGACCCCGGTCATCCAGGTGGCGTAGAGGAGGACCAACCCCAGAGCCGACCCAGTGAGCCGGTTGGAGATACGCAAGGCGCGGAGATCCTCTTCGACGATCAGCATCAGAAAGCCGACAAGACCCGCACCCGAGACAGAGCTGAACGCGCCGGTCATGACGAGAGCCGAAGCTCCCGTGCATGCGGCGGCTCGAGAGAGCTCGGGCAGGGTGACGTGTTGGTTTTCCATGGTCCTCAACCGCCCGGAAGCGCAATTTTTTTAGCGAGGCTGTCGATGACGGTCTTGAGGTTGGCGCCCACCTGGCTCCAGGCGCCGAAGGCCACGAGCACCATCACGGCCACAATCAGCCCGTATTCCACGAACTCCATGCCGTGCTCTTCACTTACGAAACGTTTGATTGAACTCATCATGATCTTGGTCCTTGGTGTTCTCGGCGAAATTGCCGGGAAAGGGTTTACGAACCGGTTCCGTAGGATCGGGACCAACGGTTCGTAGAAAGCGGGCTCCATCCGCGGGTTCGCAGCCAGCGGCGCGTCCGTCGAAGAAGAGCGACGAGGAAGAGAAGACCCACCGTGAGCAGCATGAGTCCGGTCAGCGGAAACTCGGCGTTTGCCGACACGTGGGAAGCCTCGATCACCAGCGGGAAGCGAACCTTCGACGAGGCCTGCGCTCCCTCTGCAGCCACCTCGATCTCATGGGTCGCGCCATCGAGCTCCACATCCAGGCGCACGCGGTAGGCGTTGCGCTGGGGAGCGATGGCACTGGCCAAGAGCTTGGTCTTGCGGTCGAGGGTCTGGATCGACGTCGTGCCGGCACCCGTGAGCTTCTTCAGGGCCGGGAGGCCCGCGGTGCCTCGTCCGCGGTAGGCGACCGGGTGAATCGGAATCGTGCCCCCGTCCGGACCGGCCGAGGCGGCTGCGATCAACGAATCCGGCGTAGCCTTGCTGCCCTGATCTCGGCCGTCGGAGAAGAGCACCACCACACCCGGACGCGATTCCCCTCGCAGGAGATAGATCCCATGCTTGACCGCATCCCAGATCTTGGGGTTCGTCGCCTTCGGGTCGGTCTCGAGCATCTGAAGCTGAGCGAGCAGGTGGGCGCGACTATCCTCGAAGCTGACGACGACTTCCGTCTCTCGCCCGATCAGGAGCAGACCCACGCGGTCGTGGGCGTCGAGGGACTCGATCCGGGAATGAGCGGCGCTACGGGCGTAGTCGAGGGGCCGCCCGGTCATCGTGCGGCTGCGATCGATCGCGATCAGAACCGTGGAACCCGAGGTCGGTGACATCGCCCATTCGGAGATCTCGACCTTCTCGCCGTCGCTGCGGATCTCCACATCAACCTTGCGGAGGTCGGCTACCGATCGGCCGCCCTCACCGGTGGCGTAGAAGGCAAGTTCAACCCCGCGCCCGGCCGACACGTCGACGGATCCAATCGCGATCGCCTCGACCGGCGCCAACTCGGGAACGCTCGCCAAGACCGAACTCGTCGGCGCGAGCAAGGCTGCCGTCGTGACGGCGCTGGCAACAACGAAGCGTCGAAGTCGATCTGTGAGGCTGGGCTGGGACACGGTGGGGGCTCCTTTTGGGACAACCCATAAGTACCCTGGCCAGCGAGACCTCCTGTGTGAAGCACTTCACCCGGAGCGCTTTTTCTTGGGCCCTTGCAAGAATTTTCGGAAGAACTTTGCGGAGGGGCCCGGCGGCGAACTACGGATGCCCCCCATCCGGGTCGGAGCCCACCTCAGGTGGGGTGGCGAATTCACCGACCAACGCCGCGGCAAGAAATCGCGCCACATAACGTGCTGTCTCTTCGGGCAGGAGACCCCTCTCTACGAGTCGCCAGTAGGATCGGTCAGCGAAGGGATCGTCGAGTTTGTGAAGCGCAGCGCGCACCCGCCCCGAGCCGGCGTTGTAGGCGGCCAGAGCGAGGAAAAGAGAGTCGCCACCGAACTCGAGCGCTAGATCCTGCAGATAGTCGGCCGCGGCTTCACTGGATTTCTGCGGATCCAACCGGTCGTCGCGTCCCCCATCCACGCGCAGCCCATAGCCTCGCGCGGTCGTCCGGATGAACTGCCAGAGCCCAGCGGCGTCGGCATGGCTCAGCGCGTCGGCCCGGTAGCCGCTTTCGACGAGCGCCACATAGTGAAGGAGGGGAGAGAGGTGTCGGGCCTCGAAGGTGCGCTCGATCATGGGGACTAGGCTGCGCCCCCGTTTCATGGCGCGGCGGATGGCCCCGGACTCCTTTTGGATGGTCTCAGCCACCCGATCGACAAAGGAGGCTGGGAGGGCTGGGTCGGGTTGGCGCAGACGCGCGAGAAGGCGACGCAACCTCGACTCGACACAGGAGCGCTCTACCTCCCCGGAGGCCAACACGAGCACACAGCCCGGCTCTTCGTGGGAAGGGGCAACGGGGGCTACGAGGCTGGTGAACCGCTCCGCAAGGCGACCGCCCACACCCAGGCGGCCATCCAGCATCTTGAGCGCCGTCTGCTCGGCTTGAGACCGCGGCACATGGTCCAACACGCCCCCGCGGTAGAGAACGCCAACCGCCGAGCGCAATCGCACGCGGGCGTCCGCTTCTCGCCCCTGGTCGAGGGCTTCTAGGCCCTCTTGGGCGATGGCGAGAGCCTCGGACCATGCGACGGCATTGGTGCGGGTCTCGGTCATCGGCGCCGGGTCAGCTGCTGGGGCTTCGCCGGAACCGCAGGAGACTAAGATAGGAGCCAGGGCCAGGACGAAGAAACAGAACAGCCCGGTGTGGCCGCCTCGGCGCAACCTAGCGGCCCGGGGGGAATTCGATCTCGGCCTGGGCGTCGGCAGAGAGCGTGCCATTCAGCTTGCCCAGAAGCTCCAGAAGCGCGCCCTCAGGATACACCTCCACGACCTTGACCCGACCCGCGGGCTTGCCACCTGACACGACACGACCCAAGAAGCCCACCTTTAGACCGGCCTCCGAACCGCCACCAATCAAGAGCCGAGACTCGGTCTTCGCGGTGGCGGGCTCCACGCTCAGCACCGACCAACTCTTCACGGCCAATGCCAGCTGCCGCGCGCGAAGCTCATAGGCAATCTTGCCCGTTGCCCGGCCAGCGTCGACACGGACCCAGTAGGTGCCGGGGTCCAGGGTGCGAGAGGTCCGCAGGGAGGCCCCGGGCCCACGTTTGCGGAGCGCAGTGCCACCCTGGGTAAGGAGAGAAAATGCCAGAGCGGGCGCCGCACCGGTGTGCCCCTCGGGCCGCAAGGTTTTGAGGTCGACGCGCAGCTGAGCACGCTTGGGCCATGCCACACGGAACCAATCGACGCAGTCCCCCTCTTGGCTAGGCGAGCAGTTCAACTCGTCCTGGTGAGCCTTCTCCAACCCTAAGGAACCGGCCGTTTCCTGGGATGCATCGGCATCGGCCGTCCCAAGAAGGCCCGCACAGGAGACGAGTAGGAGCACGATCGATAGGATCGGAGCGATACGACGCGGTCGGGGGGCTACCAGCACGAATCGTCCGATAGCGCGTTGCCGAGCCGGCTGCCAGCAAGGCTCCACTCGCTTCGAGGAGTCAGCGCAGAGCCAGCGGCAGGCCTCAGAATGCGCCGCATCCGGTCGTGAAGACCGTGACGACCACGAGCTCTGAGTGGCCCGCCAACGGCTAGACCCAGCGGGAGCAGGGTCGATCTCGATTTGGTGGGGGCGCCCGGGCTGTCGAACCCATGGTGCTTTCCACCCTTATAGCGCCAAGTTCCAGCGGCCCACGGATCGCATCGAGCGAGGGTCGGAACCGTCGATCACCTCCAAGCGACAATCGTGGCCAGCGGCGCAGGCCGAGACTCTGGAGATCACGACCGGAGGGAGGCGCAGGTGCGAATCGCCAGGTGATCAACCGGTGATCTGCGGCTGATCTGTGGCTTCACGAGCGGAAAACCTCCCGAAATCAGGGGGTTGGGTGATCTCGGGTTCCTTGAGGTCCGACCTCGAGGGGGACCGGGCAAAGAGCCCGGATCCATCGTTCGGACCCCTCTTGGAGACCCCATGATGAAATCCTTCACCCGTTTCCTCGGCTTCGTTCTCGCCGCGTTTCTCAGCCAGTCCTTGGCCGCGACCGCCGCGACCAACCTGACCACCTTCAGCAGCCAGTTGGGCGGGGTGAATACCATCTCCGCCGATTTCAACGAGGTGGGGACGATTCCTGGTGTCGATGTGGCACCGGTTGTCCCCAGTGACCTCCCCCCCTTGAGGCCTGTGGCCACGGGCTCGGATTGGCTGCGATTCGACGCGGTGACCGAGCCCAATACGAGCAATTCGCTTTTTCGAATCGAAGGGGGGCAGGAGATTTTCATGCGGACCCTCGCAGCGGGGGCCAGGACTTCCATCCTTGATGAAAACCTTCGCGTGGGGGAGCGCTACTGCTACCTGCTGGAGACTCGACACGGTCCAAGGCATGAGATGTGCCTGAGCACTGATTGGCGCGTGGGCTTCGAGGCCGGCGAGATGTCGGAAGCCGCGAGCGCTCGCGTCCTTGCGCTCTTCGACTGGCGGGACACCAAGACCCTCGCGACCGATTCAGCCGATGGCCCGATGCTTCACTACATGAACATCCTGGTCCAAAGCCGAGAGGCCATCGACCAGCTTCGCCAGATTGGAATGCATGTCGAGGCGGAGCCGCTGTTCCCGGTGGAGTACAACGGCTGGGCCCCACGCCGCGCCACCTCCCTCGACGAGAATGGAGAGTGGCAACGCTGGCTCTTCGCCGTTGTGCCGGGTGCGCTCTACAACAAGATTCGCGAGCGCAGTCTCGCGCGGATCGATGCGGGCGAGGAGACCACCGCTCTTGTCTTCCGGGACATTCCGATCTTGGATGCCGTCGGGAGCTCCCGAAGTCTCGACTATCGCTACTTGGGAGAGAACGGTTTCGAGTTCGAGGCGGAAGCTGTCGCCGAGTGCTCGGCCAGCCAGGATACGGGTGAAATTCCGTGCACCAGTCGTTTCGCGATTGGCTGGTTGGTCCGCAAGATCGGCGGCGCCATCGGGGAGGGCCTCGAAGATTTTGTCGACGGCGTGCGCCGCGGGCTGGGTCGGTTCAAGCGGGTCGTTTCAGGCGATGTGACCCTTACCGTTCATTTCGAACTCCTGAACACGGACCCGCTCTTTGGCGATGAGTTCTCGCCCCGGCAACTTCGAAGTGCGTGGAGCGGGTTGCCCCTGCATGTAGAGGGCGTCGAAGTTCAAGTACGCCAGGGCCTCTACATGTACACAGGAGAGATGAACGCGTCGGGAAGCTTTAGCCGCAAGGTGGCGAAGCACTCCGACACGACGGTCTGCATCAACCTGAAGAACCGTGCTGCGACCCTCAGTGAAGGCCTCACGGACGAAACCGTCTGCACCACCCACTTGGGATCGGTCGAGAGCGATACGGATGTCACGGTCCAGATCTCGAACGACTATGTCCAGACCCTCGCCGTTCTGACCGATGCTCGCCGCTACATGCAGGAGGTGATGGGTGTCGTGATGCCCAGTCTCTTCGTCCAGGTGGGCTGGATCGCTAACACTCTCTCTGTCGGCGATCGCGCTTTCGCGCCTTGTATGAGTGACCGGCCGCTGCTTTCGACGGCCGCGATCGAGACTCTCGGTAGCTTGGCTCCTGGGATCGACGCGGGGATCGGAATCGCCACAGGGGCGACCGCGGAGACACTCTTGTCGGTCGATATCGTCCTGCCCACCGCGGACGATGGCTCACGTGGTGTGATTGCCCATGAATACGGCCATGCGGTCATGTGTGAACTGTTGAAGCAGAAGGGCGAGGCCACCTTCCAGACGGCCTGGAGCGACATCATCTTGAACCTCGGAAACGAACAGGCCTCCAACGAGGCCTGGGTTGTCAACGAAGCCTTCGCCGATTTCTTGGCCTCGCAAATCGTAGGCGGGACGAACTACTTCGAGACAGAAGACTTCGAAGCGTCCATGGGCATCAACTACACGACCCCCGGAAGTGAGGGCCTCGACTTCAACTACAACGAAGGCATCGACCTGGAAGGGGTCGAGGCCTATCAAGCCGAAATTAGGCGGGTGGCGTCGATCCTTCACGATGTGTTCGACGGCCATCGCAACGCGGATTTCCAGCCTAACGATGGAAGCCATTGGGACCTGAACGGGGGCCGGGTCCTCGAATCCGTTCTGGGCGACGATTCGGATCTGAATGACGATCCCTTCGCACTCGACGGCGGAGATATCCGGCAGCTGATCGGGTATCTCCGCGGAGGAACCCTCAACTTCGGGACCTTCCTTGGAGGGTTGCGCGATCTGCTCGCGGACCGCGGCCACAGCGCAGCTGAGGTGGAGGCTCTCTTTACCGCGCACTCCGCCCCGGCTCCGGTGGTTCCGAGCACGACCTCCGTGCCGAAGACGCCGGTCTTGGAGGATCCCTTCCTCCTGTCCACGCCCACCCTCGAAACCACCTCTGAGACCCCCATTCTCTACGAGTATCCGAAGACCACTCTGCGGCGGTAGCAGAGCAATCGCGCCGGGGCCCCGACACGGTTCGGGGCCCCGCTGTCGGCGGGATCGGTGTCGGTCCGGAGGTCTTCGATGATCTAGAAGCGGCCGAAATGGAGCCCCGCCATATCGCCGAAGGCACCGCACGGACGGAAGGGCGCTCTCCCGGAGAGTTCTCCCAAAAGTATTTTTGATTCACGACTCAGTTTTGGCTACACACTCAAAACCATGACCTGCAGTCCACCTTGAGCCAAGCCGCCCCGACTCGTCTCCCGAAGGCCGAGCGCACGCGCCGCCAGATCCTGGCCGCGGCGGAGCGCCATTTTGCGGCATCCGGTTTCGAGAAAACGCGGCTCGATGATGTCGCTGACGATATTGGAATGGTGGGCTCGGCCATCCTCTACCACTACCCGGACAAGCAAGAGCTCTACGCCGCGGTGGTCGCCGACCTGAGCGAGGATCTGCTGAACGCGATCGAGGCGGCAATCGCCGATTCGGCGCCGCCGCGCGAGCGGCTCGTCGAGCTGGTCCGCGCGGCCGCGCGCAAGATCGTCGCGCGGCCCGCGATCGCGGCGATCGCGCTGCGCGAGGCGATGTCCGACCAGCCGGATCTCGGGGACCGTTCCGAGCCGATCGTGGATCGGATCGTTGCGCTCTTCGAAGAAGGCGCGAGCTCCGGCGAGATTCGGCCGGTGCACGCGGACCCTTACCTGTTCTTCACGTCCATTGCCGGCGCGATCCTCTACACGGTGACGGTCCTTCCGGCCATTCTGGATGAACGTCCCGGAGCACCTGCCGCAGACGAGGCGGTCCATCACCTGGAACACGAGGCCGTCGCCATCGCGCAACGGCTGCTCGGTCTGAGCGAGCCCCAACCCGCTTAAGCGCCCCACACATCGTGCGCGCCGCTAAGCGCGCGTACGAGAAAGGAATGATCATGAGCGAAGCCGTCCTCGAACAAGAGTTTCCTTCCAAGGGACAAGCTGGGGCTGACCCGGCATCGATCCCGCTCGACAAGATCGACGTCTCCGACGGCGAGCTCTGGCTGACCGACACCCACTGGGGCTACTTCGAGCGTCTCCGCAACGAGGCTCCGGTCCACTACTGCGCGGACAGCATCTTCGGCCCGTACTGGTCGGTCACGAAGTTCGACGACATCGTCGAAGTCGAGAAGGATCCGGAGACCTACTCCTCGGAGCCGACGATCACGGTCGGCGACATTCCGGAAGACTCGGTCACGCAGAACGCCGGCTTCATCACGATGGACGGTCCGCGCCACTCCGCCCATCGCAAGGTTGCCCAGCCTGTCTCGTCTCCCCGCAACTTGAAGGCGCTCGAGCCGATCGTGCGCGAGCGTTCAATTGCGATCCTCGATTCACTCCCGATCGGCGAGACCTTTGATTGGGTCGACAAGGTCTCGATCGAACTCACGACGGCGATGCTCGCGACCATGTTCGACTTCGACTGGGAAACGCGCCGCAAGCTCACGTACTGGTCCGACATGGCGACGATTAGTGACGAGCAGCTCGCGGAAGAAGGGCTCACCAACCAAGACCGAGAGAACGCCATGCTCGAGTGCCTCCAGGCTTTCACCGAGATGTGGAACGCGCGCAAAGGCAAGCCGAAGAAGGACGGCATCGATTTCGTGAGCGCCTTGGCGAATGCCGACGCGACCAGCGAACTCGACCCCGCCGTGGACCCGGTGACTTACCTCGGCACGCTCATGTTGTTGATCGTCGGCGGCAACGACACGACGCGCAACACGATCTCCGGCGGTGTGATGGCGCTGAACGAGTTCCCGGAGCAATACGAGAAGCTGCGCAATGATACCGGGCTGATCCCCACCTTCGTCGACGAGGTCATTCGTTGGCAGGCGCCGCTTGCTCACATGCGGCGCACGGCGACCCGCGATGTGGTGCTAGGCGGACAGAAGATCAAGAAGGGCGAGAAGATCGTGATGTGGTACGTCTCGGCGAACCGCGACGAGACCGCGATCGATCGCGCGAGCGAGTTCCTGATCGACCGTGCCGATTCGAAGCGCCATCTCTCGTTCGGCTGGGGCGTCCACTTCTGCATGGGCAGCCGAATCGCCGAGATGCAGGTGCGTGTGCTCTGGGAGGAGATCCTGAAGCGCTTCCGCAAGATCGAGGTTGTAGGCGAGCCGCTGCGCGTGCGCTCCTGCTTCGTCAAGGGCTTCCGCACATTGCCGGTTCGCGTCCACCCTTGGTAAGAGAGAAGAGAGCCAGCAGCCGCTGTCATCTTCTGGGCGAGGCGATGACTTCGGCGGCGTTCTCGTCTTGAAATCGAGCTCGCGGTGGCCTGGTCTGGGAACCAGACGGCCCGTCCGGTCCGAGCCCTAGGTCGGAGCCTGGCCCGCCAGGATCCGCTTGTTTTCGATTGCGGATCGGGTCGCTTCGACCTCAAGTGGCTTGGAGTACAGGTAGCCCTGGATCTCATCGACCTCGAGCATTTCGATATGCTTGGCCTCTGCGTCGGTCTCGACACCTTCGGCGACGACGGACAAGCCCAGGCGTTTCGCGATGGTGACGATCCCGATCGCGATGGATTGGGCCGTGTGGTTCGTATCGATGTCACGGACGAAGCTCTGGTCGAGTTTGAGACCGTCGAGCTGAAAGCTGTTTAGATAGGAAAGTGAGCTGAATCCCGTCCCGAAGTCATCGAGCCAGACTCGAACACCGATGTATCGGAGCTCCTGCAGCATCTGGATGGTGTCTGAATCTGGCGACAGCAACGTGCTCTCGGTGATCTCGATCTGGAGGGAACTCGTAGGCAATCGATGTGCTTTGAGGGTCGCCGTGAGGTGGTCGTAGAAGCCGCGTTCCCGAAGCTGGGGGCCGGCCACGTTGACCGCCACAGGGGGCGGTTCGAGACCCGCGTCACGCCACTCGTGAATCTGTCGACACGCCTCCTCGATGACCCAACGGCCGATGCCCTGGATGGAGCCGGTCCTCTCGGCCACCGGGATAAACTCCGAAGGGGCCACGCAACCCAGTTCGCTATCCGTCCAGCGGAGCAAAGCCTCGACGCCCACAAGACGGCCGGTCCCCACCTCGACCTTGGGCTGGAAGCAAAGTCGGAGGCCGGCCCCCGCCCGGATCTCTGCCAGCCTTCTCTCGATCACGTGCCGTCGTTCGGCCGCCTTATTGAACTGCTCCTGAAAGAATGCCACGCGGCTCCCGCCTTCTGACTTTGCGTGGTAGAGCGCCGCATCTGCGGCCTGGAACAGCGCGTCGGGCGTAGCCCCGTCCCCTGGCGCCATGGCAATGCCAACACTCGCGCAAAGGTTCCAGCGTCCCTGGTGATTCTGGATCTCTCGAAGCAACCGCTCGGCGACGAAGAAAGCATCGTCGGGCTTGCGAAGGCCCGTGATCAGGACGGCGAACTCATCCCCGCCTAGACGTGCAAGCCTCGGGGTTTCTGCGTCGCAATCCATCCGGGCACACACGTCTTGGCGCCGGATCCCAGACGACAGTGCGATTCCGACCTGACGTAGCAGCTCATCGCCGGCCGCGTGCCCGAGGGTGTCATTCGCGAGCTTGAAGTCGTCGAGATCGAACAACAAGAGCGCGTGGGTAGCGGCGTCGGAGCTCTGGAAGATCAACTCGACCGCTTCATGGAAGTGAGACCGATTGGAAAGCCCGGTGAGCTCATCTCGGGTGGCGCGCTCGGAAAGCAACGATTCCGCCATGACTCGGTCGGTGACATCTCGCATCGCGATGGCATGGAGACCCGTGTCGTCGTTGATTCGTGAAACTCGCGCATCGAAGTGGCAGGCATCGCCCGACGCGTCGGGGCCGCTGATCACGCCCTTGTTAGGGGCTCTCTTGCCGAGCTGAGCCAGTTCTGGCCAAGACTCGTGAAGCAGCGATGAGCTGCTGCTTCCCCGAGCCGCGAGGAGGTTCCGTGCGCTCTGGTTCGCGCTCACGATCTCTCCGTCTCCGTCTACGATGAACAGGCAATCGTCCATTTGGTCGAAGATCGCGGCATGTGCGATCGGCAGGATCGCCTGCAGCCGATTTCGACGAAGAACCCAGTAGAGCAAGAGCCCGGTGGGGACCAGCGCCAACGACGTAATGTCGACGACATTCCCCACGTTGAAGAAGAGGTGCAATCCGTTCGAGACCCACGGGGCCGCGACTCCCGCCAAGATGGCGAGGCCTTCGCTGCGGCGGGCTCGCCAAGCTCGCGCGTAGGCTTGCAGGACCCAGACCGATCCGGCCAGGATACAGCCATAGGAATAGGCTGTATGCACCCAAAACCACGGTCCCCGGACGGTGCCGATCCCAGAATACGGGCCCACGCTGAGTAGCCCGTCTGGCGCCCAGAAGGCGTCATGGCCGATCGCAAGCAGCCCGAGGGAAACAGCCGGCGGTACCCAAAGAAGCAAGATCCAGCGCCTGGGGATTGGGTTTTCCTGCCGGCGGCCGGCGCCCACCGCCCAAAGGAAGGCCGGCGGGAGGCAGCAGGTTCCCAGGTAGACGACTCGGTGCGACGCTATGGACCACGATTCTGATTGCGAGAGAAGCTCTACCGCGTAGAAGAGTTCCCACCACGCGATGCTCAGAAGCGCGATGGCGACCGGCAATCGGGCACGTTCCCAACGGAGTTGCTCGCTGGTGACGTGCTTTTGCCGGTCCGAGAAGGCCGTCCACGCGAGCAATCCCACCAGCCCGGCCGCGCTGGCAATAAGCAGATAGGGGAGCGCCAGGATGGCGACGGAAAAGACTCGATCCACAAGTCGTCTGTCGGAGTTCAGAACTGTGGGCTTGAGGGGATGCCGAGGCCTGAGGCAGAAAGTGAAAAGTGAGGATGGGACCCCTCGGATCTCGTCCGGCCGATTGAGCTTGCGGCGATGTCAGCTCGGCCGGATCTGGCCCGTCAGGCCAAGGGATTCGGCTCTTCCGTTTCCGGCTCGCCGGGACTCTGCCTTCGGAGAGGTCGCCAAAGATCTCCACTGCTGAACGATTCCCATCCCCAGCTCAACCAGCCAATCAGGGACCGTGCGACCCAGAGCGCCCACGCAAGCATGGCGAGTCGGTAGAACCAGAGGGATACGGACACGACATAGGATTGGGGGAGCAAGGATGTCACGCGGTCCTGGTACCAGCGCATCCACCCCGCCGCGGATCCGTTCCCAGCAATCTGCATTTCGGGCGAGCCGAGCAGGCCCTGCTGGATCGACCAGAGGAGAGCCACCATGGCCATGAGGGTGAGTCCGATCAGGGCGAACTGCTGCAGATCGAAGAGGATCGGGTTCTCAATCTCGTTGCCACGTTCACGGCGCCAGCCAAGTGCAAGGAGCCAAAGGACCACGAAGCCTGAAACCATCATTGGCGCCTGGCTCAGGCCGATACCGAGCAGGAACCAGTGACGGGTACGCAGCGGGGTGATCGTTATGCGTCCAAGGCCGATAGCCAGAATCGCGACGAGCAACAGCAGAGGCCAGAACAGAACCGCGGGACCTAAGGTGGTGCCACCGACAAACAGCGCCCAGCGATTCTGGGGGACGTGCATCTCGCTGTGGTGATTCACGCTCGCAATGCCCAGATCGATTT
>JAVJHY011802562.1:0-30116 GCA_035593235.1 Phascolosoma agassizii
GTCCGGTTGTTCCTTGCCCGGCGGTTTCCCCGCACCACACCGCCGCTACCAAAGTCCGGCCAGGCGCCGCCGACATCTCGATATCGTTGTTGGCGCCGGATCGCATCCCACAAGTCGCCACCCTGCAGTGCGCCACCAAGTACCTGCCGCATCATCATCACCAGCAGATCACCCTTATCGAACGATGATCGCAAATCATCGTAACGACTCTGTTTAAACCGTTTGCGGACGGTCTCCAGTTCCCTCTGCCGTTTTTGCTGCTCATACAATAGTGTGCGATGTTGTTGCAACTCGGATTCCCACCGACCTTCCGCACGACGTAGCAATTGCAGGTCCTCGACCTGCGCATCATCTTCCAGCGTGAATGTGGAACCTGCGAGGCGCATCAACTGCATGACGTCTCGTCGCCCCATTGCCTCCGACAGCAACCGCAGACATTGTTCCGAATACTCGTCTTCGGCTACCGCAAATCGGCCGAGGTCCGCGCGCAGCGCATGCAGCTCATCTTCGCAACTCGCAATTTCCTGGTCGACCACATCCTGGACGTGTTCTGCTTCTGCCAATGCGTCGGCCGCCTGCAATACGCCGCCGGCCTCGGCCGCGTCACGTTCCAGTGCCTGTAGCTTGGCGAGTTCCGCCTCCGCCGCATCGGCTATGTGCTCGGCGTGCGCCTCCAGGCGCTTGGGAATTTCGAGCAGCATCCAGTAATTCTGTCGGGCTTCTTCATAGCCACACAGCCGTGCTACCCAGCCATCAAGAAACCTGGCCAGCGGGCCGGCATCGTACTTCGATGTGCCGTAGCCTCTGTTCCAGAGATAACTAAACAGTTCATTGTCATCGTACGGCGCACCCTTGTCGCGACGATCCGAACCCGCCAACGTCGCTTTTTCGCTGGCGTGTACAGCCATTGCGTCGGCAGCCCGTGTTGCAGCAAGTTGCTCCTGAAACGCCGCATCGTCGCTGAGTGACGATTGCACGCTGGCTTCACGCTCAGCAAGAAGCCTGGCTTTTTCATCCACCGTATCGTGCAATTCGTCGCGTCGCCGTTCGAGTTCCGCAAGCTCCGTTTCCTTGCGACCAACACTGCTCTCGAGATCCTGCATTTTAGACTCGCGCTTCTGCAGTAACTTCCGCACCTGGTGGTCGGCACTGTCTAGATCTTTGTGTATCTCACCGCTGGTCAGTGCATCCAGGCGCAACGCGGCGAGTTGTTTCAATGCTGTGTTCTGAGCGAGGCGGTTTTGGGCGACCGCGTCCGATGCATGCTGCAATTCTCGCTCGAGTCGTTGTAAATCGCCGCGAGCATTCTGCAGCGTCGAATTCAAGTGACCAAGAGTGTCACGTCCGGAGAGATTCTTTACCATTCCGTGATCGTCGCGCCAGTGGTGTCGATGGAATACTCGGGTTCCAGCCTGCCTGCCGCTTTTTCGCCTATCGAGTTGCCTTGAATGATGCCGTCATCCTGCTTGTCGGCAGCGACAGTTTCAAAAGTACTTTCGCTGACGCGCACACCCCATGTGGCGACGACCCGCGTACGACCGTCTTCCTCGCTGCGAATCGGAACAGCGACTGTACGTCCCGATGCCGCCACCGCCTCAACGATCAGGTAATAATTTCTTGCATTCGCGTTCACCGCAGGCACTCGCCAGACACCGGATACTTCATTCGGCCTGGAAACGATGCGTACTTCGTACTCCACTTCCAGACGCTTGCCGAGATTCAGCATTTCATCGTGCAATTGCTCCGCCTGCTTATAGTCGCCGCCCGCGATAGCACGTTCTGCCTTGCCGAAATACTCCTCTACAAGACGCGGACCCTCATCCCCACCGGCCTGTTTCATCAGCGCGGCGTAAGTGCGATCTATTTTTGCGGGCAGTGCCTGGCGCAGGCGTTCTTCGGGCAATGCGACGGTGAAATACCAAGCGGCCCAAACGATTGTCAGCAGTGTCGCGAGTATCAGCAATGGCCGCAGCCACCGGTCGCGCCGGACATAGATTTTGGCCAGTCGCACACCCATGCCGGTTGTGTCCGGCGCATAGCGGAAACGCTCTTCTTCCAGAGCCGCCACGCCAGATTCCAGTGCCGCCTCGCTCACTTCTATACCCTGGGCAGCGTAAATTTCGCGCAGCCGCTGCAGAAGACGATCGCGGCGGGCATCCGCATTGAGTTCCCGATCGACAATCAGCTGACGATGTCGAACGGTGTCGACAACGTCCATCGCCACCATCAGATCTTCGAGCGGCGCCCCAACTGCTGCGGTCTCGCTGGTCATTGACGGTCCGTCATTCGATGGCTAAACGCCTGTCGGCGGAGGCAGGCTCTCGCCGGATTCGATTAGCCTCGCCAGACGTTGCTTGCCGTCTTCCACTGACTCGCGAATTTCTTCCGCATTGCGAGTCGCGAGAATGCGCATTTCTTCAATGATGTCGCGTGACCGCGCTTGAAAGTTAACGACTGACTCAACCAGCTTCTTCACGGCATCTGCACGAATTGTCGGACCGTAGCCGGCTCGCACCGCTGCTTCCTGCACCTTGCCACCAATATCGCCCAGGTCTTCAAGACTCTTCGAAACACCTTCTTTCATCGCATCCAATGCGGCCGTGCTTTCGTGCAAGCCGAACAGTCCGGTAAACGATGCGGTCAAAGCGGTCAATACGGTTTCATTGGTGCCGAAGAACATGATCGCCTGCTTGTACACACGCTCCTTGGCACTGGTCGTTTGCATCATGCGAGCCATTACGAATTCGGAGGTGTTATAGCTCACCGTCAAATTGTCGGAGAGATCTTTGGCAATCTGGTAACGATCTTCATCATCCTGCAATTCGCGTACACGCTCGTCCCGGGCCAGTTCCAGACGTGCGCGATCGGCGAAATCGTCGCCTGTAAATGCGGTAACTTTCTCCATCGCCGACTGTACCTCGACCTTTGCCGCCTCCCATTTCAATTCCGCTTTATTCATAACGTCGATAGCTAGAATTTCCGCTTCTTTCATTGCACCGCGAAAATCCTGGTAGGCGTTCAGGATAGTTTGCTCCCGTTCGATCTGATCGCGTGAATCGTTCGCTATGTCAAGATAGGTATCTTTGATGTCATTAAAGCGACTGGCGATATCGCCGCGCGTCACTTTCATCCAAACGTTACTAATTCGTTCAAACGTGTCCAGATTGCCATCGTCAACCTGCTCGACCATTTTTTTGGCGTCATTGCGGATACTGTTGAAGTCGTTGGTAATCTCCTCGTAACGCTCGCCGAGCTTCATGGAACTCACCTGCTCGCGGACAACTTCGTTAAACAGCGATGCCTGACTCAATGTCCTGGCAATCGCGACGACCTTTTCCTCATCGAGGCTCGTTAGTCTGTCCAGTAGCGCGACGATCGGCGCCTCGTCGACCTTTTCAGGTACGAGACCCAGGTCTCGCAGCTGGCTCATTGCACGATCAAAATACTTGAGAGCAGACTGTTTCATAGGGTTTTCCTTATTCTTGATGGAGCGGGCTGCCCCAATTGTAATACAACCGCCCCGGTTCTTGCATTCGGTGAGTACGGCTCTCATTATGGACGCTCAAACGAGATAGACAGTCACATAAGGGAGAAAAAAATGGCTGAAAAAGCGGACTTCACTTCTGACGAATGGCGGGAATTGCTGGAAGGTGTGATGTTATCGGGCGTTGCCGTGACCGCAGCAGACCCCAGCGGGCTGTGGGGCATGATGAAAGAGGGTTTTGCCAGCGCCGGCGCATTGACAAGGATCGATGATCAGGCCAACGATCTGATTCGCATTATTGCGAGCGAATTCACGACGTCTGAGGGGCGTAAGATCGCCCGTGACGGACTGCGCGAAAAGCTATCGGGCTCGCAACCCGAACAAATCAAGGTGAAATCGGTGGACGGATTGCGCCGGGTACGCGTATTGCTTGACGCAAAGGCGCCGGACGACTCGGAAGCAGTAAGAAGCTGGTTGAACGACATCAGTAATCGAGTCGCAGAAGCATCGAAGGAAGGCGGCTTCCTGGGCTTCGGTGGCGAACGGGTCAGCGAGGCAGAACAATCCACTTTGGACGAAATTTCGAATGCGTTGAATATGCACGCCTGACGTAGCAAGCAAGACTACAGTTTTGACAAATCTTGTCAGGTCTGCCGCGATTTAGGGGCTGTCTGGCATCTGAGTGATTGCACGGCCTTGTGACCGGTATCACTGAATTTTTGGCCGAATTCGGTACTATTTCTCGGCCGGAGTTCGCGAAATCGCGCGTTCCGATTTTCGGTTCATTTGTCAGACAGCAACGCCAATGCGATTACTCCTCTATGTCATCCTGTTTCTTGTTTCGCCGCTGTGCCAGGCACAGATCAGCGACCCGCAGGGGACTGAGGCTTTCGTCGAGACTAGTGCCTGGTCGTCGAATCTTCGCTGGTCAGTCGACGTCAGCTCGCAGCAGTGGCTCAACGTCGACTCCAATCTGTGGATGGATCAGTACGTTGCCGGTCTGGACCTGCATAAAGTTTTCAGCAACGACCGGCGCGACATCGGCACACTAATTTTGCAGCCGTACGTGGTCTGGCTACCCAAAGACCGACCACGGCCCGCATTCTTCGATGGTCAGCAGGCAACGCTGACATGGCGCATTGCGAACTTCAACTGGAAGGTTTTGCCCAGGGGGCGGCTCAATATCCGTGCCGGCCACTTCGAAGTTCCGTTCGGTCTTGAGCACGAGGTAAATACCAACGGCACGTTGCGGCAATACAGTAACGGCGCCGACCTTGGCCTTAAGGCCGACTGGGGAGTAAGCATCAACGGCCAGCTCCCCGACTGGCAGTATGAAGTCGCCCTAACTCGCGGCAGTGGCCAGGAGTACCACCGAACGAACGATCCTTACCTGGCCACCGCGCGACTCAGCATGCCGTTCGAAAGTAACCCTACTGTAGGTTTGTCAGCTATGCACGGTCGCGTGCTGGGACCTGCCGGCGTAATCGAGCGCGAGCGATTTGGCGCCGATATACGCTGGTTGTTCGGGCCGCTACAGCTTTTGGCAGAAGTTTCAACCGGGCGAGATTTCAACGACCGTACCCGAAATCATCTGGCAGAACTCAACTGGACCAGCTCGTTCGAATCGCTGTTGCTGTATGTGCAGCAAAGGCGCCAGACCGTCGAGCGCGCATCTGGCAAGTCGGGTACTCATTCAATCGGAATCGGTGTTCGCTGGCTTCTCAAGAATAAATTGACGATAGCGACGCAGTTTAATCGGCTGCGAGATGATCTGTCTCAGCGATCTCACACAGATCAGATCGGAATTCACTTCCGGTACCGGACATAGGACGGCATCGCTATGACGATTTCACGTGCATTGTCGGCCGCCCTGATTCTAGTTGTTAGCCTGCTTTCGGGCGCCAACGTGCAGGCGCAAGCCTACTGCGCGTTGCGCGACCCAACGACCACAATTTACGACACATTTCCAGATGCGGACAGCTTTCGTTCGATCGTTAAAGTAGTCAACAAAGAGGCGCGAACGGCTATTCAGGAGAAGCTGCCACTCGATCTGCATTTCAACGAGTTGGGAAAACACACCATTTATGTGGCGATGAACGGCGCCGCGCCGGTTGGGATTGTGCACGCTCGATCCGAAGGCGACCGCTGGGGCCTGACAGAAATTGCCTGGGCGTTCGACCTCGACCTTCGGGTTATCGATTTCAAGTTTCAGCGGTGCCGCAATCCCGCCAAGCGTGACCTGGAAGCATCCGGCTTTCGCCGTCGTGTTCAAGGCATGTCTTTCACAAATCTCCGCACACTCCTGGCAGACGACGCGACGAGATTTCGAAAATACCGACCGACTGACAATGACGAAGCGAATGAACTGGGTGTAACCGTCGTTCGCTCGGCACTGAAGACCATTATCGTCACGGAGACAGTCTGGAGAAGTGAACTGCGCCCAATTCAGGCCAAGCATCTATTGGGCAGGCATTTTGACGGTCCCGTTGACCTTGAATTGAACTCAGCACCGTATTCGGCCAATGCACTGAAAGCTCTCGGTCGCCATCAGCTTGAAGATGAAGTCAGTATCGATCGCGACAACTTGATCATGTACACCGTCACCGATGGCAACGGCAAGCAGTTAGGTTTCCTGTTTGACTCTGCGTGGCGTTCGGTCGGCGCCGACAAGCAGATTTTCTGGCTGATCGATAACAACGGCGAGATTGTCGACGTATCCTCCGGCAATTCGGGTGTCGATGCAGAGTTTCGCGGCAGCCTGGCAAAGCTCGTTCAATTTAGAGCCGAGAGCTCTGAGCAATGCTCGAATGCACTCGAGTTAAGCGCACTCGAGCTGAGTCTGTTGGCAAAAACGAGTGCGGCAAAGCGCTTCGTCGAATGAAGGTCCGCAGCTATCTCGGGACCCTCCTCGGCGCGTGTCTGATTGGCGGGTTGAGCGTTGCGCTGATAGTCAGCTCGATGCACAAGAAAATTGATCAGCATACCCAATTGGCGGGACAGGACTCATTAGCGCTCGCTGAGATCGAGCAGCTTGAGGCCGGCGTGCAGCAATTCCTGCTCACTTTGGACTTGTTGTTGGCCAACGGCGAAACCTACCTCGCCGCAAGTGCGGCTGCTCAGGAAGTCCGTGTGACCCAGGGACTGGAATCCATCCTCGAATCGCCTCTGATCACCAATCCGTCACTAGTAAACCAAGCTCACTCCCAGGTGCTGGCTATTCGCGACGAAGTCAAGATCTGGATCTCCGACTCCAGTGCCGCGGACGATCAGGCACGCTTGCTCAATGCCCTGGCAGTCTCTACCGATCCGTTATCCGCTGGTCTGGTGCAGCTTTTGAGCAAAATAAAACTTGAGGCGAAATCAAAGGTCGCCGAATCAGCCGCAGAGCTTTCAGCGCGCAGACAGTTCGTCGGCGCGGCAACTCTGGCGCTGATAATTGCGTACGGCTCGATCGTGTTTTTGTTGTGGCGCTGGTCGGCTCACCACGTCAGCGACCCCCTCGTCGCTCTATATGCGGCGGGAAAAGAATCAATCGAGAACGGCGCTGCATTCAATGCTCAACCCCGCGGACCGACTGAAATTGCGGAAGCCACGCGCCATCTAGGCGTTCTCGTTTCCAATCTCGAACAGAAAGTCGATCAGCGCACCCTGGAGTTGCAACGGCGAAATCAGGAACTGGTCGACGCCAAACTTGCCGCCGACGAAGCGCGATTCTCAGCTGAGCAAGCCAATAGGGCGAAAAGTGAGTTCGTCGCAAGAATGAGCCACGAAATACGGACGCCCATGAACGGGGTTCTGGGTATCGCTGAGCTACTGATGCTCTCAGATCTCGACGATCAGCAGAAAGATTATGTTGATACGGTCATGAAGTCCGGCAAGAGCCTACTGACAATAATCAACGACGTTTTAGATTTTTCCAAGATCACCGCTGGCAAGCTCAGTTTGTCAGCCGACCTATGCAATGTCGAACAGATAATCTCAGAGACGCTTGCATTGCCGCTGCACCTTGCATCGAGCAAGAACTTGAAGATCGTCGCAGACTACCCGGACATGGCCCATTTGTGGGTGTACGCGGACGAGGTGAGGTTCCGGCAAGTCCTGACGAATCTCGTATCCAACGCGATCAAATTCACCAGTGAAGGCGATATTATCGTTCGCGCCAGGATCGTGGATGAAAACCGCCGGGACATTACGTTAAAGGTAGAAGTTTCCGACACCGGCATCGGAATTCGACCGACGGATCTTGAGACGGTCTTCTATTCGTTTACCCAGGTTGACGGATCGAACTCGCGCCGCTTTGGGGGAACCGGTCTGGGACTCTCAATCTGCAAGGAGCTGATAGGCCTTATGAATGGAAACATCGGTGCAGAAAGTGTTTTTGGCCAAGGCTCCACCTTCTGGTTCACAGTAACTTTGCCACTCGCTCAAGAAGCAGAGGAATGCACGCAGACTAAAGTCAGTTGCATCAACTAACACCCACACGTTAGGCTAGCGCGACGTGGGCAAAGTAGCTCACGAGCATTCGCCAATGCGCGTGAGTTTGGTCACGTGATCGGACTGCCGCAAGCGCCATGTACGATGACGGAGACAAGAGACCAATGAAGCAGCCATCCACTTTCTTAATGCGGTCAGTCAGCACCTTTGTTTGTCTTTGCGGAATCGGCACCTTGCTCACAGCAGTGCCCAGGACAGCCTTTGCCGAGGGATCCGCACAAATCGGCCTAAACCAGCCAATGTACGATCTGCAGGCAGCGCTCGCGCAGGGTTTTGCAACCGACGATGCATCGGGATCCCTGTTTGTCGACATCCTCTCGGCAGGAGAGGTCATCAACATCTCTGTTTGTGGCAGTATCAACGACGACGACATCGACGTTGAAATTTTCGATTCGAGTGGCACGTCGGTATCTGCGACGACATTAACGTCGGGCAACGTCGATTGCGGCGACCCGATGAACGCGCCGCTCGGGGATCCGATTCGCTATGTCACGCCCGCAATCGGCACATATCGAATCGTATTACAGAACACGAGCACCTCAGGAAGTGACAGCCTGTTCAATCGCTATGATGTTTCTGTCACGCCCGACAGCGTCGTATTGCCAGACCCAACCGACGCGGCGGGTCGCTTGTGGGCCTATAGCTGGAACTTCGATGCGGGTTCTTTCGACGCAACAGCCGCGACGGATGCTGACTACTTTGTCCTCACACCCGGGGGCAGGCCCAACACCAACTACGTTTGGATGCTTGACCTCAATAACTTTTCAGGTTTCGTCTACAACATTATCGCGAACGAACGCGGCGTCAATGCACCAAACTCCGGATATTCAACGCCAATCAGTGGCAATTCTATTTCCTATCAGTATTCGATCTACGCCGGCGTACCTGCGATCGCGGATCCAGCGCCGACTGAGCCACCCGTAGTAACCGAACTGAGATTCTTGGACAATGCAGGCATCGACAACGGAATCTCTCCTGGTGTAACCATCGGCGTTCAAGATTCCGGCAATTTTGAGTTCGTCTCCGATGTCTCCGGCACTTACGCCATCTTCGTTGATATAGATCAAGACGGCATCTTCGGTGACGTGGGCGATGTGCTGTTGCTGGGTCCGGCCGTTGCGGGATTCAATCAGGTGTCCTGGGACGGTCTGGATGCCGTCGGTGGATCACTCCCGCTCGGCACGTACAACGCCGAGGTGAGCGTTCGTATGGGCGAATACCACTTTGTCGCCACTGATGCCGAAACCAGCGGTGGACCCGCCGAGGACGGCTTGACCATCTTTCAGTCGGACCTGAATGGCAACACGACTAACACCAGGGTTTACTGGGACGACGTTACCATTCTGGGCGACATTACTGGTACCAGTACCTTGCCGAACGGTGAGAGTTCCGGCACAAGCGCTGGCAAACACACCTGGGGCAACTTCACCAGCTCGGGTTTCGGCAATTTTCGCTACATCGATACCTACGTATTTGGTTTGGCCACGACCTCCATTGTGTCGGTGCAAATAGTTGGCGACGACACGCCACTCATCGGTGCTGATGGCACTGTAGGCATAACGGATTCTGCTGCTGCCGGCGACGTTCTGACAGTCACAGTGACCGACAGCGATTTGAACAGTAATGCGGTGGTCATCGAATCGGTTAGCGTCGACGTCGTGAACGATGTATCCGGTGAGCTGGAGCAAATCATTTTGCTTGAGACGGGGCCCGATACCGGTAGCTTCATCGCGGCACTCGCCACGCAGAATGCGGCCGTCGGCGTAAGCAATGACGGTACGCTCAATGTTGTGGCCGGTACCACAGTCACGGCGAATTATACCGATCAGCTTGACTCCGCGGGAAACCAGGTTATTCGTTCGGATACCGGTGTCATCAGTGGTGATACGGACGGCGATGGCGTCGACAACGATGTGGATCAGGATGATGACAACGATGGCATTCCCGATGCTATTGAAGGCAACGGCGACAACGACCAGGACGGTATTTCCAATGCGACAGATATTGATTCTGACAACGACGGTATTGTCGACAACATAGAGGCGCAGTCCGAGACAGGATATATCGCGCCACTCGGTGTCGATACTGACGGCGACGGCCTCGACGACGCCTATGACGCCGACAACAACGGCACGCCAATTGTTATTGTCAATACCGACGGTGCCGATTCGCCTGACTATCTCGATTCGAATTCGGACAACGATGGCGTACCCGATCTGATCGAAGGCCACGATGCTAACGCGGACGGATTTGCCGACACGTCTCCGTCCCCCGACGCTGATGCCGATACTGACGGTTTGAACGACAGCTTCGACACCGTTACCGGCCCTGCCGCTGGCAACGCCCTCGGCAGCAACAGCCCCCTGCAGAACACCGATGGCACGGGCAACCGTGACTGGCGCGATGCAGACGACGACAACGACAGCATTGCCACAGTGGATGAAGACGGCAATGAGAATGGCAACTACGCCGATGATGACGCGGACGGCGACGGGACGCCTGACTACCTTGAGTCTTCGACGGCCGATGCGGACGGCGATGGCACTGTGGATGAAAACGATCCCGACGACACAGACCCGTGTATTCCGTCTCGGTTCGGCATCGGCTGCACTCTTGATAGTGATGGCGACGGCGTAATAGATCCTGAAGAAAACGAAAACGGCACCGATCCGGACAATCCTGATACTGACGGCGATGGCATTCCGGATGGCATCGAAAACATGGACAATGACAACGACGGGATCAACGACGGACTCGACGACGATTCCGACAATGACGGCATTTCCGACGCTGATGAGGCGGGACCGATGCCAGCTATGCCGGTTGATACCGACGGGGACGGAATCGCTGATTTTATCGATCGGGATTCAGATGACGATGGTATTCCCGACGCCATCGAGGGTAATGATGATGTGGACGGCGACGAAATTGGGAATTTTCGCGACCGCGACAGCGACGATGACGGTATTCCGGATGCTGTCGAGGATCCGATCGGCTATGGTCTCGACTCGGACAATGACGAAATCGACGACGGTTGGGATGTCGACATAACTGGCGGTGTGGATGCGAATGGTGACGGCGTTGACGACGCGCTGACCGCCATAGATAACGACGGTGACGGTCAAGCCAACTATCTCGATATCGACAGCGACAACGATGGTATTCCTGACACCGTCGAAGCTGACCTCGATGCGTCAGCCGACGCCGATGGTGACCAGATCAACGACGTTTACGACGTTGACCTTACGCTAGGTCCGGACGTTGATCTCGATGGTGTCGACGACAATGTACAGCCTACCAATACCGATACAGACGCGGTGCCGGATTATCTCGACCTGGATACCGAAAATGACTCATTGCTGGATGTTGTGGAAGCCGGCGGCAGCGACACAGATGGTAACGGCATAATTGACGATCCGGAAAATAACGAGGGTACGATTCCCATGCCGACAGACACCGATGGTGACGGCACAGGAGACTGGCGTGAGTTCGACAGCAACAACGACGGCGTCAACGACAATGTTGGCTTGCCGTTTGAGTTGACCGATGCGGACGGTGACGGCATTGTCGACGACGATACCGATACCGATGGTGACGGCATCCCCGATGCTGTCGATCGACTCGACGGTTTCGGCACTTTGCCGGACGCGGACGGGGACGGAATTCCAGACAGCATTGATGGTACGGACGACGTCGATGGCGACGGACTGCCCAACTTCCTCGATACTGACAGTGATGGTGACGGTATACCGGATAACACCGAGGCTGGCATAGACCCAAGTATGCCCGTGGACACGGATGGCGACGGCATACCAGACTACGTTGATTCTGACAGTGACAATGATGGAATCGACGATGCGCTCGAAGGTGACAACGATTTCGACAACGACGGTATCCCGGACTATATCGACGTCGATGGTGCCCTGGAAACAGCAGTGTCGGGGGCTGGTGGCATGAGCTGGCTGCTAATTGCAGCGTTGGGCCTGTTCGCTTTGGGCCGACGTCACGGAGCCGCATTTCGTGCCACCTGCGCAGTCGCAGTCCTGTGTGCGGTTATGTCGCCCGCAGGAAACAGCTACGCTGCCGAGCGGGCGTGCGATTTCTCCAAGAGCAAAGAACTGTTCGATGCTTGTTGGTACGGCGGCCTGGGCTATGGCTACTCCTACGTGGCACCTGAAAAAGAAGCGCAAAACTTTCTGCTGAACAATAGAGAGGACCACGACGCGGGTTTCAACGTGTATGTCGGCAAGCAGTTCACGCCGCGCTGGTTTGCTGAATTGAAATATGCCGACCTTGGCGAGGCCGGTATCAAAAATCGCAACCCGGCCATTGCGGCTGCGTTCCCGAATGCCACTATTGAGTATCAGGTACCTTCGTTGATGGCCGGATACCTTTTTCGTGTGCAGAAGATCGTGAAACCATTCGTCAAGATCGGTGTGTCGGCCATTCAAAACGACGCCAAGGGCGGACCGGTTCCGTTCGAGAGGCAAACATCGGCGCAACTTGCGTATGGCGTCGGCTTGCGCTTCAGCGGCCCGAAAAGCACGTGGTTCTTTCGTAGCGACGTCGACTGGTATGACCGCGATGCCTGGTACTTCGGTTTGTCCCTGGGGCGTAATTTTGGACGTGGCCGCGAGAGCACGCCGGTTCCCGCTGTGGAAGAAGCACCCGAACCCGTCGCCGAGCCTCCTCCCCCACCCCCCGTGGTCGTGGCGGAACCGCCAAAGGATAGTGACGGCGATGGAATCTTCGACGATGACGATGAGTGCCCGAATACTGAAGCAGGCGCGCTGGTCGATAACAAAGGCTGTGAACTGGCCGAGGAAATTGATCTGCCTGGCGTTAACTTTGAGACCAATTCGGATCGCCTTCTGGCCGGTGCCGAAAACACCCTTGACGATGCCGCACGAACGCTGCACCGATACCCGGATCTGGTGGTCGAGGTCGCTGGTCACACCGATAGTCAGGGCGACGCGGACTACAATCTAAACTTGTCGGATCGCCGTGCAAAGACTGTGCGTGACTATCTGGTCGGTCAGGGTGTCAATGAAAACAACCTGCGCTGGCGTGGCTTCGGTGAATCGCAGCCGGTCGCCGAAAATGATACGGCACAGGGACGAGCGCAGAACCGGCGCGTAACGTTAGTCGTACTCGAGCGCTGAAAGGCCCGCCGGCAGACGCCGGTGCCGAATATTTGCAGGCTCACCCGGTGTGAGCCTGCCGGCTCGTTCCCGGCGGGCACACATTAGTGTGATAAGCCTAGAAAACCTCCCTAGCATTGCTCCCATATTAAAATCCATTGCTACGGGAGACGACTATGTCTGCGGCGAAAAAATCAAAGAAAGACCAGAAAACCTCGGCTATTGGCGATTTGCCCGACAGCCTTGAGCAGGTGTTTTTGGCTGGCCTTGGCGCCCTTTCAACGGCATCCGAAATTGGTGCCAAAACCTTCGATTCACTCGTTGATCAGGGTGACGCCTACAGAAAGAAGGCATCGAACAAGACTGAAAAACTGATTGAAGACGTTCAGGAAGCCGTTCGTGAAGTCGCCGATGGTGCGCAAACACGTGCGTCGGGCTTAATAGACCAAGTGCGTGAACAGTCCACTGTCACGCGCTTGCACGACGTATTTGACCAGCGTGTCGATCGTGCACTGCGCCGTCTTGGGGTACCAACGCAGAGTGACGTCGACGTGCTCAGTAAGAAGCTCGACAAACTCATCAAACTCGTGGATACGAAAGGCAAGAAGCCGGCGGCAAAGAAGCCCGCTTCCAAGAAACGCAAGGTCACCAAGAAATCTGGCGCCAGGAAGACCGCTACCAAAAAACGCAAAGTCGCGAAAAAAACGGCTAGCAAATAATCCCATTCAAAATTATTAGGAGATATTGAAATGGCTAAGAAGAACGTTAGCGGCGGCAACAAGATCGTTGCAGCAAGGTTTGGCGCAGTAGCGTCGATTCAGTCAGAAGTCGAAGAGCGCTTCGAGAAGCTCGTCGTTAAGGGCGAAGCAGCCCGCAAAGACTACCGCGCGTCGATCAACAAGGTTCGTGCCGAAGTTCGTGGTGACATCAAGAAGCAATTCAACAACGTCAAGAACCGTGTAGTCAGCATCTATGAAGCGAAGGCGCCGATCAAAATCGGCACCATTGTCGATCGCATTGATGACGTTCGCGAGACAGTTACTACGCGCGCCTCAGACTTGCTGAACATCCCGACGTCGAAGGACATCGATGCTCTGAACAAGAAGCTCGACAAAGTCATCAGGAAGGTAGCTGCGTAGATCAGCGGAAGTCATCGAGCAGGGCGCGCACCAGTTTGGCGTTGTTTCCACGCAAGTACGGGAGCAGCAAATGCAACACAGACTGGGCTGCGCGTGCTGTCGAATTATTGTCGATCGCAGTTACACCGGTGAGTGAGTCAAATCGCTCCGAGAAAAGCGTTTGGACAACGATTGCGCGGCCGAGGATCAATCGATCTTCTTCTGCTGTTTTCAAGACACCATGCTCTTCAAGATTGATCAGGTGCAGCGCGACGTTGCCAGTAAGAGATACAACAAAACGTCGTATTGCGTGCTCGACTTTAGGGAATTCTGCAGTCACCGTCTCGAAGTCTCGGAACAGGAAACAGTAGAGGGCCAGACGTTCGAGCAGTAGATGTAGGAAGATCCATATGTCGTCGATAGAAATTGGATTATCCCCTGGCGGCGTTATGACAGGGCGAACATCCACCTCAAACTCGGCGACAATAGCGGACACAAGGTCAGCTTTTGTCCGAAAATGGTAGTGTAAGTTGCCGGGACTGATATCGAGTTCATCGGCGATCTGATTCGTTGACGTCTTTGCTACGCCGGTCGCGTTAAACAGATTAAGCGCCGCTATTAGTATACGCTTTCGGGTATTGCGCTTGCGCGGCAGCTCGGATTGAATGTCAGACGACGGCATGCATGAATTGTAGCCGTAAGCCATTGCAAATGCAGAGAAGAGGTCAGGACGATCAAGAAGAAAGCAGACAAGTCGATTGGAGATCGCGCCGCAGAACAAACTATTGCGTTAAACCCGCTGGTCGGTATCAGTGCGGACGCCGTGTTGGATGCCGCCAGAGCTACAGCGCGGCAGGCGCGTAAGCAGCCGTTGTCGGTACTACGAGCGAGCGTCGGATATGCACGCAAATTGTCTGCTATCGCCTTCGGTGATAGCCAGTACAGTCCAGCCGCAAAAGACCGGCGATTCAAAGATCCGACATGGTTAAAAAGCCCTCTGCACCGTGGTTTGATGCAGTCCTACCTCGCATTCACGGAATCCCTGGATGAGTGGGTAGATGACGCCGGTTTCGATGAACTCGACGCCCGCCGCGCGCGATTTATCACACGAATTGTCGGTGACACGCTCTCCCCGACGAACACGCTCCTTACGAATCCAGCCGCCGTTAAGCAAATTATTGAGACGGGTGGCCGTAGCTTAACCCATGGCATTCAAAATTTTGTTCACGACCGGCGACACAACAACGGCATGCCGTCGCAGGTCGACAAAAGCAATTTTACGATCGGCGAGAATATCGCAGCGGCCGAGGGCGCTGTTATTTTTCGCAATGAGACCCTGGAGCTGATTCAGTACAAACCGCAGACTGATAAAGTCTACCGAAAACCCATCTTGTTCATTCCACCCCAGGTCAACAAATACTATGTCTATGACCTGAGCCCTGAAAAAAGTTTTTTTAAATATTGTGTCGAAGAGGGGCTGCAGGTCTATACGGTCAGCTGGAAGAATCCGACGGAAAAACAGGCTAGCTGGGGCATTGATCACTACGTTGAGGCACTGAAAGATGCGCTTACTGTCGTACAGAAGGTTTCCGGTTCTAAAACGGTCAACATCTGCGCACCGTGTTCCGGCGGAATTACAGCGATGGTTTTGGCCGCACACCTGAAAGCTCTGAACAACACGGCGATCAACGCAATCACCTTGCCTGTCTGTGTGCTAGAGCAGGAAGAAAAGGACAGTGACCTGTCTCTGTTCGTCAATGACACTACGATCGGCATCGCCCGTGCAAAGTCGAGGAAGGACGGTGTACTTCGCGGCAGGGACCTGGCGAAGATCTTTAGCTGGATGCGGCCGAACGACCTGATCTGGAACTACGCTGTGAACAACTACCTGATGGGCAACAAGCCGCCATCGTTCGACATTCTCTACTGGAACGCAGACTCCACCAATCTGCCGGCACAACTGCATTGTGATTTCCTGGACATCATACAAAGCGGCGCGATGGCTCGGCCGGGCGACTGCAATGTCGCTGGAACGGACATTGATCTCAAATCTCTGACTCATGACGTGTTCCTGATCGGCGGGTTGACGGATCACCTGACGCCGTGGAATGCCTGCTACAGAACAACGCAACTAGTCGGTGGCAAAAAAGAATTTGTATTGGTGGGTAGCGGCCATATTCAGAGCCTGGTAACGCCGCTCGACTCACCGAGGGCAAAATATTTCACGAATACGGAGCAGCCGCGAAAAGCCGCTCAATGGCTTGAAACAGCCGACGAGAACGGAGGCAGTTGGTGGCCGTACTGGAGTGAGTGGATTCGTAAACGATCCGGCGCAAAGCGGAAAGCACCCGAAAATCTGGGCAGCAAAATCCATGAGCCGCTGTGCGACGCACCCGGCGAATACATTCTGGAGCCCGCCGCCTGATGAAAATACGTCACTCTACGGAAGAAGAGCTCTTCGTACAGTGGCTGTCGGTGGATGGTCTCGCGGTCCGTACTGCGATCCGCAAGGGTACTGAAGGGGGTACTCCTCTGTTGTTCCTCAACGGCATCGGCGGCTGCCTCGAGATGTTGTTGCCTTTTGTAGACGCCTACAGCGGGCCCGATGTCATTTTGTTCGACATGCCAGGCGCTGGCCATTCCGCGCCGCCACCACGGCCATGGCGCATGCGGAACTATGCGCGTGTTGCGGAGCATGTGCTGGACCAGCTCGGCGTTGCAACAGCGAACGTCATGGGCGTTTCGTGGGGCGGTATTCTTGCGCAGCAGTTCGCGAAACAGTATTCCGAACGCTGTGAGCACCTGATACTTGCGGCAACAAGTCCGGGCCACATCATGGCGTTTCCGTCACCGAAAGTGATGTTTCTGATGTCGAATCCGCGCCGTTACTATGACAAAGAATTCATGAAGCGAATTGCCGGCACCATCTATGGTGGAAAACTGCGCTCGAGTAAACTGTCTGCTGGTAATTTTGCAGCGCTCATGGCACCGCCGAGCAAGAAGGGCTATTACTTCCAGATGTTTGCGGTTATCGGGTTCTCGAGCCTGCCGTGGCTGAAGAAAATCAAGATTCCGACACTCGTCCTGCACGGCGACGACGACCCGGTTGTGCCGTTGAAAAATGGCGAAATGCTTGCAAACCGAATTCCTAACGCGCGGCTGGAAGTTCTCGATTGCGGACACCTGTTTATGCTGACTCGCGCAAATCGTACAGCGGGGTTGATTCGGGACTTTGTATCGGAAGACGCCGGTGCAGAGGCCGTGACAGCAATTACGGCAACTGCGTAACCGCACCGCTGTCGAGCGCCGTGTACAGCCACTCTTCTGTCCTGTTACCCTGCGGCAACAACGGCGGTACCGACCAGCGTGACAGTACCGTCGTCTATCTGCGTAGCAACTTCCAGGCGAACTCGCTGTTCGCCGTCAACTTCGAACTTTTCGGTTACTTTTCCCAGACAGGTCACCGTCGCGTTGACGGGCGTTATCGACGTAAACCGCACGCCGTACTCGCGCAGCTGATCCTGTTCAACCCAGCCAGTTATCAGCCGGCCCAACACAGCCATCGACAGCATTCCATGGGCGAATACGTCATCGAATCCCGCCTTTTTGGCGAAGTCGGTATCGATGTGAATCGGGTTGTGGTCGCCGGAACCACCGCAATACAAAGCGAGTGTTGTCCTGTCAACCGGGCCGAACACCAGTGGTGTCAGTTCATCGCCGACCGCGACGTCAACAAAACTGATCGCCATCTTATTTCGCCTGCGGATTGCGCATGACGAGTGTACGCTGCCGTCTCTGCACAAGCTCGTCGAGCTGATTGGTAAAGGTCGTATCGAATTCGGCGAACTCGAGCGCTCCACCTTTCTTGTCGTACATGTTCTTCACAGTCGTCTGAATTGTAATCGTGTCACCGGCACAAATTGGTGCAAGGTACTCAAAGCTCTCGCCGCCGTGCAGCAAGTATCTGAAATCGATGCCGAGATCACCGAACGATGGACCGGTTTCCGGCGCCAGGGATTCCAGGCAGGTAGCAAACGTTGGCGGTGCCAGCAACGAGCGGTGGCCTGCCGCTCGGGCGGCAACCTCATCCACGTAGATGTCTCGAGATTCCTGCACAGCCTTGTTAAACAGTCTGAGCTGGCCGGCTTCCACGACGATCGACGTTGGCGCCGATTCGTGGCCGATGTAGTCACGGTTGAGCATGATGTTCTACTCTACTATTGTAGTTGTTGTTGACCAAACCTACCCGAGTTGGCGGATTTTGTCTCACCGCAGCGTAAGCGAGTATATATTTATACTTACTATCGAGTAACTTAGTTGTCAAATTGAGCCAACAGTCTGACGGTGTGGTTGCAAAGCAGTCCGCGGCCTGACGAAAAACGGAAACAATAAACGCAAGACTCCGACGGGGATAGAACAATGTTGCTGGTACAAAATCTTATTCGTAACTCTACCATCTACAAAAACCGCCCGGCGACGGAAATGGCAGACCGAAAGCGTACCTGGGGTGAGTTTACCGAGCGCGTCTCCCGTGCCGCAGCCGCGTTGCAATCGATGGGTGTTCGACAGGGTGATCGGGTCGGTATTATGGCCCTGAACTCTGACCGCTACCTCGAAACGACGTACGCCATCAGCTGGGCAGGCGGCGTCATGGTACCGATGAACATTCGCTGGTCGCTGGAGGAAAACCTCTACTCGGCACGAGACGCCGGACTAAACGTTCTCGTCGCCGATGACACCTTCGCCAAAGGTGCAAAAGGCGTAGCAGACGCGATGCTCGCCGAAGACGGAATCGATATTGGCCTATTGCACCTCTGCAACGGTGATCCTGCAGACGGCTTCAAGTCCTGGGATGCAGCAATCGATGCCAGCGAACCAGTAATCGTTGCTAACACGCCGTACAGCGATCCTGCCGGAATCTTCTACACGGGAGGTACAACAGGCTTCCCTAAGGGCGCAGTGCTGTCACACACTTCTCTTTGGTCAAGCGCGGTAACTGCAGTCGGTGAGATGAAAATCGATAACCAATACACCTTTCTGCACGCGGCGCCAATGTTCCACCTCGCCGATATGGCATTCTCGAACTGCATAACGGTCGCGGGCGGCAAGCACTGCTTTATTTCGGCGTTTACGCCGGCGGGCTGCCTGCAGGCCATTGAAGACTACAATGTGAATTTCTCCATTCTCGTACCGACGATGATCGGCATGATGCTCGAAGCGCCTGAGTTTACGGATGCCGACTTGTCCAGCCTCAACAAACTCGTCTACGGCGCATCACCGATGCCTGAGCCGATATTGCTCGCCGCACTCAAGCAAATGCCGAACGTTGAATTCACGCAAGGATACGGCCAGACCGAGATGGGCCCGATCGTTTCCCTGTTACCGCATAAGTATCACGCACTTGATGGCCCCAACTCGAAGTTGCGTTCAGCGGGCCGCCCGATTGGCTGCGTGCAAGTGCGCATAATAGACGAGGGCGACAAACAGGTTGAGCAAGGCGAAACAGGGGAGATCTGGGTTCGGGGGCCGAACGCACTCGACGAATACTGGAACAAACCTGAGCAGACGGCCAACACAATCATCGACGGCTGGGTCAAGACAGGTGACATTGCCTATATGGATGAGGATGGATTCATATTCATATGTGATCGTGCCAAAGACATGATCATTACTGGCGGCGAAAACGTGTTCTCAGCTGAAGTTGAAAACGCCGCCGGATCACACCCGAAAGTGGCTCAGGTCGTTGTCATCGGGGTTCCCGATGACAAATTTGGCGAGCGCGTCCACGCGATTGTTATTCCTGCCGTTGACGGCGCTGATCTTAACAAGGAAGACCTGTACGCCCACTGCAAAGGTCTGATCGCAGGCTACAAGTGCCCGCGGTCAATGGAGATTCGCACCGAAGACTTCCCACTTTCGGGCGCCGGCAAGATTTTAAAAAAGGACTTGCGTGCACCGTACTGGGAAGGCAATGCCAAAGGCGTCGCATAGACGTTGCCGCGCATACCGCTAAGCTCGCTGGCAAACGATGGCGTACCGATCGATCTTTCAAAGGTCAAGCTCGACAACTGACACGGCTATCCGTCACTGGGCGCGTACTTGAGCGCAGGAACTCAATAGCACTGATTCGAGAATATCAAAACCTTCATCGATTAATTCATCGCTGATTGTCAGCGCCGGCAGGAATCGAATGACGTTGCCGTTCACGCCACAGGACAGCAACACGAGGCCGTTCTCATAAGCCGCTGCAACCACAGACTTGGTAAGGTTCGCAGCGGGTTTGTTCGCGTCACCGTCCTTGACCAACTCCATCGCTATCATCGCGCCGCGGTCACAACGAATAGCGCCGATCGTTTCCGGCAACCTGGCTTGCAGCGCGATGAGACGCTGCCTGAATTTCTCGCCAATCTCGTTAGCACGCTCAACGAGACCCTCTTCCTCTATCACGTCTAAGACGGCGAGCGCCGCAGCACAACCTATCGGTGAGCCACCGTACGTACCGCCTAGGCCGCCCGGCAGTGGCGCATCCATCATTTCCGCCTTGCCGACGACTGCCGCCAGAGGGAAGCCGCCGGCAACCCCCTTCGCAACGGTGATGAGATCCGGCTCAACGCCCGCGTACTCGGACGCGAAGAACTTTCCGGTGCGACCGAATCCGGTCTGAATTTCGTCAGCAATCATGACAATGCCGTGCTCATCACAAATGGCGCGCAACGCCTGCATGAACTCGTTCGGAGCTGAGTAAAATCCGCCCTCGCCTTGTACCGGCTCTACAATGATTGCTGCCACATCACCTGGCGCAATATCGACCTTGAACAGGTTATGCAGTGCTTTGATGGATTCTTCAACGCTGACACCATGGTATTCAATGGGAAACGGTGCGTGATAGACCTCACCCGGGAACGGGCCGAACAGGTTTTTGTACGGTGTGACCTTTCCGGTAAGGCCCATCGCCAGCATCGTACGGCCATGGAAACCACCATTGAATGCGATAACTCCGCGGCGACCCGTGTAAGCACGAGCGATTTTGATAGTGTTTTCGACTGCCTCGGCACCGGTCGTGACGAAGATTGACTTTTTCGGTGAGTCGCCAGGCGCCAGTTCGTTGAGCGCCTCTGCGAGACGGACAGCCGTGTCATAGGGCGTGACCATGACGCAGGTATGGCTGAATTTTTCTAACTGCTCCTGTACAGCGGCCACAACCTTAGGGTTGCTGTGGCCGGTATTGCAGACAGCTATACCTGTTCCAAAGTCGATATAGCGCCGACCCTCAACGTCCCACAACTCGGCGTTTTCGCCCCGTTCTATGTAAACCGGCGCAATATTTCCCTGGCCACGCGCCACCGCCGCGACTTTACGTGCCTGCCATTCGGCATTCGTTAGCTTAACTTGTAGCTGTTCTTTTTCAACCGCGCTCATCTGGCGACTCCCATTGACTTACGTTCCCAGATTACCGAGGCAAATAAACTTGGTCTCAAGGTATTCTTCTACGCCGTAGCGAGATCCCTCCCGGCCCTGACCCGACTCTTTCACACCGCCAAATGGAATGAACTGCGAAGTGAACAAAGTCTCATTGACCCCAACCATGCCGTATTCGATCCCCTCAGCAACACGCCACGATCGACCCTGGTCTTTGGTATACAGGTAAGAAGCAAGGCCAAATTCCGTATCGTTTGCCATCTCGATTGCTTCCGCCTCAGTACTGAACTTGAAGATAGGAGCAACGGGGCCGAAAATTTCCTCCTTGAAAACCCGCATCTCGGGGTTGACGTCGCAAAGAATCGTCGGCTCGATAAAGTGCGAGTCACCATCGCCGAATTCACCACCTGCTACGACAGTTGCGCCGTTCGCTACCGCGTCGTCAACAAGCTCCTTGATATCTTCGAGCGCCTTGCGAGTGATGATCGGTCCGTGAGTGACGCTTTCATCAAGACCGTTGCCCACCTTGTAAGTGCCAACCACCTTCTTGAGTTCCTCGACAAACTCGTCATAGACCGTGTCCTGGACGAGAATTCGGTTCGCGCAGATACAAGTCTGACCTGAGTTGCGATACTTCGATACGGCTGCACCCTGCGCAGCCAGTTTCAAATCCGCGTCATCGAACACGATCACGGGCGCGTTGCCGCCCAGCTCCATCGATAGTCGCTTGAGTGTGTCGGCGCACTGTTTTGTAAGGAGCTTGCCGACGCCCGTCGAGCCGGTAAACGTGAGCTTACGCACGATCGGGTTGCTACACATTTCATTGCCAACGGGTTTCGAGTTGCCTGTCGGCAGAATACTCAGCAAGCCCGCCGGAATGCCAGCGCGATCCGCGAGCTCGGCTTGCGCCAACATCGACAGCGGCGTTTCGTGCGGCGGTTTCGCCACCATCGCACAACCAACGGCCAGCGCCGGACCTGCTTTGCGCGTCAACATAGCAGCAGGAAAATTCCACGGCGTGATCGCAGCACAGACACCGACGGGCTGCTTGATCACAATGCCGCGTCGATCCGTCTGCGGCAATGGCAGGACGTCACCGTAGACTCGCTTACCCTCTTCGGCAAACCATTCAATAAATGAAGCCGCGTAAGCAACCTCGCCACGAGACTCAGCGAGAATCTTGCCCTGTTCAATAGTCATGATGAGCGCAAGATCTTCCACATTTTCTACAATGAGTTCGCCCCACCGTTTCAACAGAGCCGAACGTTCCATCGCCGATTTTGCCGCCCATTCTTTCTGAGCAACTGCGGCCGCTTCGATCGCGCGACGGGTTTCGGTCTGCCCAACGCTGGCCACGTCGGCGATACGCTGATGCGTTGCCGGGTTGTAAACGGGGAAGGTCGCACCGCCGTCGGCATCGACCCACTCGCCGTTGATGTAGGCCTGAGTCTTGAGAAGGCCCGGGTCTTTCAGCGGCCAGTCAAAGTCGCCATCCTTCTTGAGTGCTTGAGACATTGTGTTGCCCTGTTGAGTGCGTTCTTGATGGAAAAGCCCGCCAATTATGCCATGAGAACTATTTCAGTAATGTGAAATTATTTCGCGCTTAACTAATAGTTCTTTTCATAGTAATAGATGCTTCGTATCGCTGCTGCGAATGCGTGGACGGTGTTACATGGCATCACGAGAGAGTTGGCGCCCGCCTGTTCGAGACCCTTCGCCATCCTGGCCATGACAGGTCCGGGGTCCTCCCCAGCTCCGAGTAGCGTCTGGCCCCATGCCTCCCAGCACGCCGGCAACCCGGTCCTTCATCAACATTCACTCATCCATTTGGGTTATGGCCACTGTTGGCGTTCGTTGTAGACTAGCGTGAGCTGTGAGGCATTGACCGAAACCGTCGAAGACTCTGGATCGTCATCTTGAAAAAACTAACACCAGACTATCTGCGTTTCACGCCGCCACGGCTGGCCGCAGACCTGCTCGCCCGATTTCTTGAGGACCGCTGGGGAGTGACTGGTGATTTCAAAGCGCTTGCCGGCGAGCGCGACCAAAACATCTGCGTTCGCTCGGAACACGGCACACAGTATGTGCTCAAGGTCGCGAGTCCCATTGAAGACCCGACGCTGGTCGATTTTCAGATGCAGGCTCTCGTCCACATTCAGAATGCTGATCGGAGCATTCCGGTGCCGCAGGTATTACCGTCGCTGGCCGGCAATACTACAGAAACTCTGACGAATGAAATGGGTGACCATGTCATACGACTGCTCAGCTGGGTTGAGGGCATAGCAACAGGCGAATGTGACCCACCATCACGAAAGACTATCGAACAGATAGGCGCTCTTCAGGGGCGTATCTGCAATGCATTCCAGGGATTCGAACACGATGGTGCTGCGCACTTTATGCCATGGAGCATTATCAATGGCCTGCTCGAGTCGCATGAGCTGCGTACCCGATATCTTCGGGATGGCTTCGATAAACGCTGCGCAGAGTCTTTGCAACGACTCGAGCATGACTCGCTTCCTGCGATACGGAAGCTGCCAACTCAGATTATTCACAACGACGCACACTCGGGAAACGTGTTGTGCGATCCGGAGAACCCAGAGTTAATTACGGGTGTCATCGACTTTGGCGACCAGATCGAGGGACCGCTGGTTGTCGATCTGTCGACGTCACTGTCGAGCATTATAGATCGCAGCAACGCACCGCTTGAGGATGTCGCTTCGCTCATCAAGGGTTTCGAGCAGCGCGTCGAGGTTCCTGATGAACAGCGCAATTTGCTTTACGATGCAACACTCGCGCGCTCAATCCTGACCGTGCAACTACTGGAGTATCGCGTGCAAAACCTAGAGACGGACCCCGAGCTTCGCGACATCGGCCTGCCGGAGTGCAAACACGGTCTTGACACTATCCTGAGCATTAGTCCCGACAAGTATCTGGAAGCCGCGCGGAGGTAATCGAAAATGGGCAACAATAATCTCATTCAACGCCGGCAACAGGCAATGGGCCCTGCCTACGCGCATTTTTTCGAAGAGCCGTTGTACCTGGTGCGCGGCGAAGGTGTTTGGCTCTACGACAACGATGGAAAAAAGTACCTCGATTGCTACAACAACGTGCCATCGGTTGGGCACTGCCATCCGTACGTTGTAGAGCAACTGACAAAGCAAATCGCAACACTCAATACGCATACACGCTACCTGCACCATGCAATCGTTGAGTATGCAGAAATGCTTGCCGATACACTGCCGGGCGACCTGTCTGTCTGCACACTTGTTTGCACTGGGACCGAAGCCAACGATCTTGCGTACCGGATCGCACGCACCGTTACCGGAAATTCCGGTGCGATTTGTACGACGGGCGCCTACCACGGCAACTCAACGCTCGTATCGGAACTCTCACCCGAGTTCGGACGCATTAGACCAAAGCCAGACTTTGTAGCGGATGTTCAGGCACCGGACAACTATCGAGGACCGTTCGGAGCAGATGATCCGGACCATGTGCAGAAGTACTCGAACCTTGTTGATGGAGCCATCGATGAACTAGCCGAAGCCGGGCACAAGCCGGCGATGATTATGATTGATTCAATTTATGACGGCGCCGGAATTCATACGCCGCCACCCGCCTACCAACAAGCGGTTCACCACAAAATTCGCTCGGCGGGCGGGCTTGTCGTTTGCGACGAAGTTCAATCAGGTCTTACACGACTTGGCGACAATTGGTGGGGATTCATGGACTCAGGTGTCGTCCCTGATATCGTCACTTTGGGCAAACCAATGGGCGACGGGCACCCGCTCGCCGTCGTTGTTACTACGCCTCAGATCGCGGCCGACTTTGCGAAGGAATCTGACTACTTCAATACCTTCGGTGGCAATCCGGTGTCGGCTACCGCCGGCAAGGCAACGCTTGAAGTCGTGCAAAAAGAGAATCTGCTGGCCAACGTCAAAGCCAGCGGCGACCACCTGCTTACAGGCCTGCAAAATCTCGCAGAAAAGCACGCATTGATCGGCGATATTCGTGGCAAAGGCCTGTTCCTTTCGGTCGAACTAGTGCGAGACCGCCAGACGAAGGAGCCGGCTCCGGAAGCAGCGGCGGCCGCCATCGAGTTTATGCGAGAAGCCGGCGTACTAATTGCCATAGTTGGTCAGCATCGCAACGCCCTAAAAATTCGACCGCCACTCGTACTCAAGACAGAGCACGCAGACATGGCGCTGGATGCCCTGGACAGGGCGCTGCAACACGTCGGATAAATCGAGGAGTTCGGGTTCGTGAACCATGTCCTTCCGCTACGCCTGCCCCTGCGTAAGCTGTATGGATGTACGCGATAGGTGAAATCGTTGCGGGACGTGTGGGCGAAACCTACCGGCTCGGCGCCAGCGTCGTTGCCGCGCTGGCGGTGCTGATTGCCAACGCCAGTATGTTTTTCATCTACATCACATTCGATCTCACGTTGTTCCAGGTTGTCATCGTTTACTGGTGGGAGGCCCTGTGGATAGGACTGTATAGCGGCCTCAAGCTGATCACTGCATCCTTGTTCGGTGACCCTTTTGCGAACCGCTGGGTCGAAGTCTCTCGAGGCAGCGGCCTGTTGCTCTCACTGTTTACCATCGTCAAGTCAGGGGGCGCATTCCTGGCGATTCTTGCTCTCACCGGTGTCGCACTGATCGTCGCCAACGAGGGCCTGACCGGACAACCCGGCAATGAGTTTGTGAAGGAGCAGCTACAACTGCTACTCAGTTGCTCCCTGGTATTCTTGGCCGGACATGGTCTGTCGTTCGTCCTAAACTTCCTGTTTCTCGGCGAGTACAAACGCGCGCGAATTTCGACACTTTTGTGGCTTCCGTTCCGACGCAGCATTGCGTTATTCGTGACGGTGGTTGCCGCACTGACTTCAATACAATTGTTTCCTGGCTCGCTGACGTATGCTGGTTTCGCGATGGTTTTGATTGCGGTGAAACTGATCTGGGACTACTACTTGCATCGTCGGGAACGTCGCGCCCTTGCGGTGGGTCAATTTGCCGGAGTCGTCTACTAAAGTCTTGACATTCCAGCCTGTGTCAACCCGTTCGCATTTTGGCTGCGGCTGCATCACTGGCCGCAACAGTCAGTCTCGCTAAAGCGATCCAACTACTGAGAGGCAAGAACTCTTCAACAGCCCCTAGCCAGTGCCGGATACACGCTAATCGCAAAAAATGCGTAGACATTTCCTAGCAGGATTAAATCCACCCATAGAAAACTGGGTCACACTCAATACCGTCTCTTCCGTCGGTGCCGTATTTTTAGCTGTTGGTATTTTGCTGACTTTCATCGCACTGATTCAAGGTCTGAACGGGCCTCAGGCCGCTGCAAACCCCTGGAATTCTGCATCGTTGGAATGGACAGCCAGCTCAACTCCACCTCCGCAAAGCTGGAAGAAACTATGGCCAAGTACCTCGCCCGACGCAGGGCACCGTAGAAAATCGCGTTTGACGACAAGTTTCTCCCTAATTTCGCTACCGGCGTCACAGAATGGAGAGTTGGGCATGGCCTTTGTGCGAACAATTAACTAGCCTGAAAACTCTTGGCATTCGAGCTCCAATAGTTCGGACATGCGCTGCTAAGCAAACCTTTTCGAAGATATTGGGGAGTACTTGATGAAGATTCATAAACTGATGTTGTTGCTTGTTGGTGCCACTCTTTCCGCAACTTCGTACGCTGGCGACCGCGAGTTTGCCGACATTTACACTGATTGTGGACTCGGAGCAATGATTGCGCCTAACAATAGCGCAGTTGCTGCGGTTACCAATGTAACGTGGGACCTGGGAACGACGGCCATCCTGTCTAACCTTTCCTCTGAGGAATCCTGCGAAGGCGGCAATGAAAAAACTGCCGCGTTTATTTTCGACGCCTATCCGAACATAGAGAAAGATATTGCAATTGGTGACGGCGAACACTTGAGCGCATTGCTCAAAATTGCTGGGGTTGAGGACACCAAAATTGCCGACCTCAGGGAAAGTTTGAGAAAGGACTTTGCTGAGCTGGTTGCGGCGAATGACTATGCTTCGCAAACGCGCTATCAAAAGGCAGAGTCACTTTACAACGCATTGCACGAAAATATTTCATAAGTCGGCAATCTCACCGTCAACGACGTTGTGAGCTTGTCGTACCGTACGTCAATGGGCTCGGCATTACTGTCGAGCCTGTTTTTTTTGGTTCTGTGTTCGATCCCGCTTGCTGCAGATTCCGCCGAGTATCAGGATTCGATTACGGCGGCCACCCTGGATGCATTAGCAAAAGACCCGGTCTGGCTGCGGCTTCTGCACTGGGATCTGGCCAATCCGGACGGTGGAAGTTTCGTCCGGTCATCGGACTTCTTGCTGACCGAGGGCGATGAGTCAACGCCTCGCACAGAGCTCGCCGCGACAATCCGCGGGTTTCTAACTGATAGTTCCTCGCCCGCTGCGGATTCAGATCGGCTCCTGCAGTGCCGCTATCCTGCTCGTTTCCTGTGGTTGACCCAAAAAGGCCTGCTTGACCTCCCACCGGCGGAGTGCCCACGCCTGCGTGCCTGGGCAAAGTTCGAGCGACTTGACTCTGTCAGTCTGATGTTGATCAGCGGATATTTTGGTAACCCTGCATCGACATTCGGTCATATCCTCTTGAAGGTCAACAACGGTTCGATTCCGTTGGAACACTCCTTGTTTGACCTGGGCATCAACTATGGCGCTCTGGTTCCCGAGGGCGAGCCGACGCTGAGATATGTATTGCGAGGTCTGTTTGGCAGTTATGAGGCTGGTTTTTCTGACCAGGATTTCTATCGCTTTGATCAAACGTACTCTCGAACAGAATTCAGGGATATGTGGGAGTACGAGCTACAACTTGATAACTACCAGATACAGCTGCTGATGTTTCATCTTTGGGAAATCAGCGGCAGGAAATTTCAATACTTCTTCATCAAAGGCAATTGCGCTTTTCGCCTTGCGGAGCTGCTCGAGTTGGTTTCCGGCGAAAATTTCGTGCAGGATGTCGATGTTTGGTACGCACCTGTATCTGTGTTTCACAGGTTACAGCAAGTTGATGCGGATCGATCGACTGACAGTAAGCTCATCAAGTCGATTACATACGTTCCATCGGCGCGGCGAGTTTTTCAGAGCTACGTCGATCAACTGAGTCACGAACAAAAGGATCGGCTTGCTGACTACGTAGCTCACGGGAAATTTCCGCAGGACGATTCCGCCGAAAGTACCGGTATTCTCAATACAATTGTAAGGTACTACGAGTACAAGCTCGCTGCGCTTCCTGAAACCGAAGGTGCGGAACTACGAGAACATAAGGATGCAGCCATTGTGCGTCGCCTTCAGTTGCCGGGAGCACGCACATCATACAGACCTGCAATTGCGAACAAGCGATCGCCGGCAAAGGGTTCAGCGCCCAGTCGGGTGTCAGTTGGCGCTGGTCGAAATGAATTTGATGATGATTACGCTTTCTTAAGTTATGCGCCGTTCGGTTACGATTCGATTGGCAACAATGGTCTGCAAGGCTCCACGCTCTCGGTCGTCGACATAGCCGCGTCAGTATTCAACAACGGTCGACTGGAGTTAGACTACTTTGATTTGTTCAGGGCTCGAAAAGTAAACCTTAATCGACTCGCTTTCCTGGGTGAATCAACGATGTCGTGGGAGTTGGCAGGGGGAGCCCGTCAGGACTCCAATGCCTTTGATCGTGATGTTGAAGCGTTCGCAACGGGTCATGCCGGTCGAGCTTTTCAAGTATCGGACCACCTCAGGCTCCTATTAATGGGTGGTGCTACTGTCGCAAGCCACGGCCACAGCCTTGATGCTAGGGCAGCAATAACATTCGGATCAGATTCGATGCGAGTCGGCGCGGAGTTGCGGAGCGAGTACAGGTATTTGCCACAGCGACATCGCGGCGAAACCGTACATACAATGGCAGTGAGACTGTCGCTATCACAAGATGTCGAGCTGCGTCTTAGGCTCGCATACGACGACGGGACGGACGGACGCTTGTTTCTAGCCTACCACTTTTAGCCAGGTCAGATGTACTGTCTCTGGCTGATTCTCTTATCTATTTCTTGACGTAATTTGGATTGCTTGGGAGGTTGCCTGGGTCGTAGCCCACTCCAGCACCCACTTGTTCTTCAACCGATCCATGGACGGCGCATTTGGTGGTGATGGGACGGTCACTTTTTCCGTAGGGCTTCCAAATTCCGGTGAAACAATCGTGCACATGGCCGGGTATTCTCGGATTGACATGACGCTCAACGTAGCTTTTCTTGAATCGTAGCCCGTGCTTTGCGGCACAGTTGATCATCCAGGCGAGCGCGACATCGGACAGGTCCATCTCTGTACAGCCGCCGCCCACATCCGAGTGCGAGCCCGAGAACCACATCTCACTGACGCGTTTTTCCTTCTTCCAGCGCAGTATTGGAAAGAACTTGCGACATTCGTCGACGGCCAGCGCGTGATAGCC
>JAVJHY011803640.1:0-36863 GCA_035593235.1 Phascolosoma agassizii
TGCCACGGCAAGGGCGGCTCCATGCATATCGCCGATCTCGATTCGGGCATGATGGGCGCGAATGGCATTGTCGGCGGTGGCCCGCCGTTAGTCTGCGGCGCCGGACTAACCGCGAAAATAAAGGGCAAAGGCGGCGTTGCGCTCGCTTTTTTTGGTGATGGCGCATCAAACCAAGGCACGACATTTGAAGCCCTAAACCTCGCGACGGTGTGGAAACTGCCGGTAATATTTGTCGCCGAGAATAATGGCTATGCGGAAGCGACTGCAGCGTCTTGGTCAGTATCGTGTGAAGACATTTCCACTCGCGCGGCAGGCTTCGGTATGCCCGGCGTAACGGTCGATGGCCATGATTTTTTTGCAGTGCACGAAGCAACCGAAGAAGCCGTCGAACGAGCGCGAAATGGCGGCGGTCCGACTTTAATCGAGTGTAAACTCGATCGCTTTTTCGGGCATTTCGAGGGTGACAATCAAAGTTATCGGCCACCGAACGAAGTGAAGGAAATCCGCGCGAATAAAGACTGCATTAAGCGCTTTGCCACAACGTTAACCGCTGATACCGACATCTCTGCGCAGGATCTCTCGGCAATCGATGCGGAAGTACGAGCGTTAATCGATGATGCGGTAGCGAAAGCCGAGGCAGACACGGATCCGGCACCCGCGGAACTGCTGACCGACGTCTATATCAAATACTAGCGCGAAGGAACGGTGGCAAACCAAAACGAGATAGACGCAGGTTGTCTGCCAGTCACGCACTTCAAACAACAACAAAAACCATAACCCCCAGGGAGCACCACCCATGGCACGCAAAATTCTTTATCAAGAAGCAATTAACGAAGCCCTAGACCAAGAAATGGCTCGCGACGAAACCGTCCTGGTCATGGGCGAGGACGTCGTCGGCGGGACCGGCGCACACGGTGAAATGGATGCCTGGGGCGGAGTCCTCGGTGTCACCAAAGGGTTATACGGAAAGTACGGCGACCGCATTATGGACTCGCCAATCAGCGAATCTGCCCTAGTCGGTGCGGCGGTTGGTGCGGCGGCGACTGGTATGCGGCCGGTATGCGAACTCATGTTCATCGATTTCATGGGTGTATGCTTCGATCAGATCTACAACCAAGCGGCGAAGTTTCGCTATATGTTTGGTGGCAAAGCGAAAACACCGGTGGTGATTCGAACAATGTACGGCGCCGGATTTCGTGCCGCTGCTCAACATTCGCAGTGCCTATATAACGTGTTTACCCACGTACCCGGACTGAAAGTCGTGATGCCGTCTACGCCGTACGATGCGAAAGGCCTTTTGATTCAGGCGATTCGCGATGACGATCCGGTGATTTTTTGCGAACACAAAGCACTATATGCGACCGATGGCGACGTCCCCGAAGAGTCTTATACGATTCCATTCGGTGAAGCGAATATCGTACGCGAAGGCGACGACGTAACAATTGTTGCGCTCGGTCGAATGGTACTGCACGCGACGACGGTTGCCGACGCGCTCGCGAAAGACGGCATTAATTGCGAAATAATTGATCCCCGTACGACCTCACCGCTCGATGAGGATACGATCCTCGAAAGCATCGAGAATACCGGTCGATTGGTGGTGGTGGATGAATCGAACCCGCGATGTTCTATGGCCACCGACATCTCAAGTTTGGCGGCACAAAAAGCCTTCGGGTCGTTGCGTGCGCCCGTTGAGATGGTTACGGCGCCGCACACACCCGTGCCTTTTAACGGCTCGTTAGAAGATCTTTATATCCCGAGTCCGGAGAAGATCGAAGCAGCCGTCCGCAAAGTCGCGGCTTACGCATAAATGTTACAAAAACCTTGAGCGAACCAAATCTATGAGCGTACAGATAACCCCAATCACGATGCCCAAATGGGGTCTCTCGATGGTCGAAGGGAAAGTCATTGAATGGCTGGTCGAAGAAAATACCGACATCGCCGTCGGCGATGAAATCATGGACATTGAGACGGAAAAAATAGCTAATACGTTTGAAGCCTTGGATGGCGGCGTGCTACGCCGCAAGATCGCCGAAGTAGACGATACCTTGCCGATCGGCGCGCTACTCGGCGTGCTCGCAAGCGCTGACACGCCTGAGACAGAAATAGACGCGTTCGTTGAAGAGTTTCTCTCGAACTACGTCCCACCCGAGATCACCGAAGACGACGACGCGGGCGCGAGTTACGAATGGGCAGAAATCGATGGCTATAACATCCGCTATCTTTGTATGGGGGAAGGCGATAAAAATGTCGTCCTTATCCATGGATTTGGCGGCGACTTAGACCGCTGGCTTTTCAATCAAGAGCCCCTAGCGGTCAACGCCAAAGTGTATGCGCTCGATTTGCCCGGGCACGGAAATTCGACCAAAGCCGTCCGCGACGGATCCGTTGCGGCAATGGCGAACATCGTTGCAGAATTTATGGATTCCGTAGGGATCAGTAGCGCCCACCTCATCGGACATTCGCTTGGCGGTGCAATCGCATTGCAAACCGCGGTCGCGCACACGTCGAAAGTTGACGCCTTATCGCTGATCGCGAGCGCGGGTATTGGAGAGGATATCAACGGCACCTACATCAATGGTTTTGTGAATGCCGAATCACGGCGTGAAATAAAACCGTTATTACAACAATTGGTCGGCGATCCCGGATTGATCAATCGCAATCTAATCGACGATATACTGAAATTCAAGCGCTTGGATGGGGTTACCGACGCGTTGCGAACCATTGCAGCGGCATTCCTCGACGGCGATAAACAAACCGTTGATCTGCGCGGCGCGCTGGGTGAGTTATCTATTCCTGTGCAAGTGATCTGGGGTTCAGTGGACCAAATCATCCCGGCGAGCCACGCTGCCGATTTGCCATCTAACGTAACGGTGAACGTACTCGATGGTTGCGGCCATTTGGTTCAGCTTGAAGCCGCCAGCGACGTCAACAAGCTCCTGCAAATTTAGGGCAGCGCAGCGCAATGGGCACGACCTGGGCGAAAAACGGGCTGGCTTCACTCATCGAACCGACCCGGGTGCATCGCGATGTGTACACGGACCCCGACATTTTCGAATTAGAGATGGATCGCCTATGGGGGCGCGCGTGGATCTACGTTGGCCACGATTCGCAGATCCCCAATCCGGGCGATTACATCACCACTGAGCTGGGCCTCGATCCTGTGATCATGGTGCGCGGCGACGACAGTTCAGTAAACGTTGTTTACAATCGTTGCGCACACAAGGGTGCGAAGATCACCGCGCGTTGTAGCGGACAAGCGGATTACTTCCGCTGCCCGTATCACGGTTGGACGTATCGCAAGGACGGTACGTTACGTGGCTTACCCGCTCGTGAAGGCTATCAGGCAACCGATGCGAGCTTCGGCCTTACACCGTTGGCCCAAATTGATGACATTCGTGGTTTTGTGTTCGCGACAAAATCTCATGAGACGACCGATCTAGGTTCGTTCCTCGGTGAAGCGGCGCTCACGTTGGAGAACATCGCCGATCGCGCGCCGGCCGGTAGAGTGGAATGTGCCGGCGGTCGATTACGTTATCGGCATCCCAGCAATTGGAAAATGTTTGTTGAAAATTTGAACGACGCAATGCATCCCATGATCGCACACGGTTCAGTCGGCATGGCGGCGCGCAAGTACTTACAAGATCAACCGGCCGACACGACGTATCCGGGCGAAGCAGAGATCATATTTCCGTTCGGCAGCTCCTATGAGTTCTTCGATCAAATGGGGGTGACGGCGCTGCCCAATGGGCATGGTTACATGGGTGGGAAACAGAGTATCCACACGGCTTATTCAGACATCCCGGGTTACTGGGAAGCGATGGTCGAGGCGTACGGCGAGCCGCGTTCGAAAGAAATTTTGGCTTCGAATCGACATAACACTATTTTCTATCCCTCGTTCACTGCGAAAGATGCAATTCAAGCGGTCCGTGTCGTACGTCCGCGTGCGGTCAATGAAACCGTGGTCGAAACCTATCACTTCAAGTTAGTGGGCGCGCCCGATGAAATGTTTGAGCGTACAATACTGTATTCGCGCTTGATCAATTCATCGGCCGGAATGGTTGGTCCCGACGACTTGGACTGCTATCACCGTATGCAAGAAGCGTTGCAGAGTAACGCCGCCGAATGGGTCGATATGCGTCGCTATATTAATGCCGACAATGTCGCTGACGATAAGCGGACGGGCAAAGGCACCAGTGATCTCTCGTTTCGCAACCAATACCAAGCGTGGTTGCAACTGATGACTGACCTGGCCTAAACACACAATGGCGGTGTTTGATCACGATAAAGTCGAGCAATTTCTCTACCAAGAATCGGACTGCCTGGATCGCGCCGATCTCGACGCCTGGCTGGCGTTATACGCGGACGAGGCAGATTACTGGATGCCGGTGAGTCCCGAGCAAAGCGATCCAAAACAACATATTTCGTTGTTTTATGACAATCGCTTACTCATGGAAATTCGACGCAACAATTTCGGTCATGCATTCGCGGCATCGATGGAATATCCGGTGCGCGCTTCGCACATCATTGGCAACGTCCGTTGTACAGCCGAGGACGTTCAAGCGGGGCGTTGTAAAGTCACTTCTAATTTCCAAGTCGTCGTGTATTACAAAGAACAGCATCACTACGCTGGTAAATACACGCATGATTTGGTCGCGGCCGACGATGGCTACCGTATTGAACACAAACGCGTAGATTTAATTAATTGCGATGCCGAGCACGGCAATCTTGTTATTTATATTTGAGGATCGGTTATGGCCTTATATCGAGAGTTCGAAACCCAGGAGGCCATTGACGCCGAATACAACGTTGAACTCAGCGTCCCAGATTTCATGATTTATGCCGATATGTTTGTCGGCGAGAGCGAGAGGGCGCGCGACGATCTCGACAGCATACTCAACATACGCTTCGGCCCAAGCCTAGACGAAACCCTCGACATCTTTCCCGCCGCTGATCCTAACGCCCCGATCCTGGTGTTTATTCACGGCGGGTACTGGCGGATCCTATCTAGCAAAGAGTTTAGTTTCGTCGCACGTGCGCCTGTTGAGCGCGGCTACACCGTCGTGGTCACTAATTATTCTCTTTGTCCGAAAGTGTCGATTAGTGAAATTACGCGTCAATCGCGCGCAGCACTGGCATGGCTGCACACGACGAAGCTTGAATTCAATGGCGATCGGGAAAAAATCTATGTGTCGGGACACTCCGCCGGGGGCCAACAAGCGGCGATGTTGTTGGGCACGAACTGGGAAGAAGAATATGGGCTCAGTTCGAACATAATTAAGGGCGGGATCTCGATCAGCGGTTTGTTTGATCTTAGTCCGTTACGCTATAGCTTTTTGCAGCCAAAGCTACTGTTAGATTACGACATTATCCAACGCGAGAGCCCGCAGTTCCGTTTACCAAAATCTGCCCCGCCATTGTTGGTATCTGTTGGTGCTAATGAACCGTCAGAATTCCGGCGTCAATCGCGTGATTATTTCGATGCTTGGAAAGGCGCGGGTCTCCGCTGCGAATACTATGAGCAGCCGGACAAGAACCATTTCACGGCGATCGATGGGTTTCTCGATCCCTCAAGCCCGCTGTTTTCAACGATCGACACCTTCATCTCTGGATAGGCTTTAATCGAAATGTTATAGCACCGCTCGCAAGGTGCTTAAGCAACTATCGTAGTAGCCACTACCGAATAAATTGCGATGATTTAGTTCATGGTAAAGACGATAGACTGCGATTCGTCGCTGATGACCGTCCGTTAGCGGCCAAACTTCCGCGTAAGCTTCGAAACAACGTTCGTCGAAACCGCCGAACATCAGCATCATGCCGAGCTCCGCTTCGCGCTGCCCGTAGTAACTCGCGGGGTCGAAAATTATTGGCTGGCCGCTTTCGTCCGCAGCTGCGTTGCCGCTCCACAGATCGCCGTGCAATAAGACGCTCTGTTTTTCTTCACTTGCTAGAATGTCATCAAGCCGATCACTCAATTCCGTTCCTAATCGAAATAAGCGATCGTTGCGGCCGTCGCGTTGAGCGACCTTGTCTAACTGCCAATGTAATCGTTGATCTCGCCATAACTCGATCCAGTTGCTACATCGCTTATTCGGCTGAGGCATTGTCCCGAGATAGTTGTCGTCGTCAAATCCAAAGGTATCGCCGACGGTGGCGGTATGTAGCTCCGCCAACTGGGTCCCCATTTGAGTTTGCCAGCCCGCTGATTTCCCGCCCGCCTCGAAGGTATCCATCACGATAAAAGCGTCGCCGTAGACGACGGGGATCGGCGTACGTATGGCCGCGCTTTCTTGCAACAACTCGAGTGCGCGAAATTCTGCCGCAAACATACCAGGATAATCCGCCGGGTCCGCTGTAACTTTGGCGAAATAACGACGTTTATCGGCAAGGGTTACCATCCAAGCGCAGCAAGTCGAACCGCCGGATTTAGTTTCACGGGCGACGATTGGTGAGCTTTTGCCAGTCGCGTCTGCGATGGCGCGCTCGATCGTATTAAATACGTGCTGCATCGCCTCGATCAAGCAGCGCCATACAGTGCGCGAATAACGCCGGGCATGCGCTTTCAATCATATCAATAACCGCTTCAAACCCGGCGGCGCCACCGTAGTAGGGGTCTGGTACGGGCGGCGCGCGCCCGGCGCGAACACCGGGAACGAACTCGCCCAACATCCGGATGTTTGCGCTTGCGGCGCCTGGCAAGCGATTTAGATCATCGAAATTGTCGTGATCCATTGCGATTACCAGATCGAATTCGCTCAGATCATTCGACACGACGCCGCGTGCGATTGAATCCAAGGTGTAGCCCCGGCGTGCGGCTGCGTCGCACATACGCGGATCTGCTGGTACACCTGCGTGATAGGAAATCGTGCCGGCGGAGTCAATAACGACTTGATCGCCAGCCTCAAGTTGCTCTACATAATCACGAAAAACGCCCTCGCCGGTCGGCGAACGACAAATATTCCCCATACATACGAAAAGAACTTTTACTTTCGATTGAGTTGTGCTCATATCTTGAACTACTTGGCTCGCAAGTGAGAACTTAACCATCCGAATTCGGTCGCAGCATAGACCGGGATAAACCGACGACGCAAACCTTGGGGCGCCGATGCTAAATGCACGCGCGACGACGACGCTAATACTTTTGCTTGGTTTTTTTATGGCACCGCTTTACGCCTGCGATAGTGATCACGAATGCGGCGTTGGCGGCACTTGCATTAAGCGCGAGAAACGCGCTCGCGGTGTTTGTTACGGAGGAGATCTCTCTTCTGAACCGACCAAACCGGCGCCGAAAATTAACTATCAAAACCCGCTATCGGCGCCCACCGAGCGTCCCGAAGACGCCTGCATGGTAACCCAAGAATGTCCTGCCGGCATGGAATGCGTCATTGCAGGCGTATGGGGAAAATGCATGGTGTTATAACGTGAGTACAATGTGGCAATACACTGGAAAAACACGCCCACCGTTCGCAGAACTAGCGGGTCCGGGTGAAGAATCAGTATGGGATTACCCGCGGCCGCCGCTACTCGTTGCCGATCAAAGGAAAGTTGTTGTGCGGTATCGCGACCTGGTACTGGCAAGCTCGGAGGCGACGCTTCGCATACTTGAAACCGCTGGGCCACCGATGTTCTATCTAGCGGCGCGCGACGTCGATACAACTAAGCTTGAAGTCGCCGTAGGTTCCTCGTGGTGCGAGTGGAAAGGCGTGGCAAGATACTTCTGCTTAAATACTCATGATGCGCCAAGCGCCGCGATCGCATGGTCGTATCCGACACCAAACAAAAGCTATTCGAAGATTAAGGAGTACGTCTCGTTCTACCCCGGTCGAGTCGAATGCTACGTCGATGACGAAAGAGTACAGCCCCAAGCGGGCGGGTTCTATGGCGGCTGGATCACCCGTGAAATAGTCGGTCCGATAAAGGGCGACGCGGGCACCGAGGGATGGTGATTCCGAGCGGCGTTAACGGCACTGACGATCCTAGCTAGCCAGGACGATGCTCGCAGAAGATGCGGTGCATCCATTCGCAGGCCGGATGCGATTGTCAGCGTGCAATAGACTCGGTTAACGACGGCGCGACGACGCTCGATTATATCGCCTTAAGCGCGATAATCGCCGGCGTCGAGGGGGTACTATCGACTAACGCGGCGAGCCTCGATCGTGCACTTCTAAATAGGCTTACGAGTGCCGACCAGAGCCTAATTGAAGACTGCTCACAGTCGCTAGATTGAAGATCGTCATCCGTACGACGCTCACTTTTTAGTTGGTCGAGGCGCTAATCGTTCAGCCGCTGCGCGCAAGCGTTTTTGCGCCGCGTCGGTATTCCAGATTTCAACTTGCCGCGCAACCCGCGACGACATCTGCTCCCTCACGCGAGCGCAAAACTCACTACTGCGTATTCGCTTCGATTCGGCAAATGCTTCGGGGGCAAGCTCGCTTAGTTGCAATAATTTTTGGCGAGCAACGTTTTCGATCTCTGACTTTGCGGCGACCCCGTGAATAATATTCAACGCCTGCGCCGACTCGCCGGTGACGAGTTTTCCAGAGTAAATCAGATCTGAAGCGATAAAATCGCCGGCGACAAAGCGTAGGATTTGATCGCCATAATAAGGATTTGGTACACCGAGCAAAATTTCCGGTTTGCCGAGCAACACCCTTCCAGTGGCTGCATAGCGATAATCGCACGCTAGCAACAAGGCCATCGCGCCGCCTATGGCATGACCTTTGATCGCCCCGACAACTGGGTAGGGAAACTCCATTAGGTTAAGGATGCAATGACCAAGTTCGAGAAACATTTCGCGCATGCCGGTCGGCGATTGTGTCAATGCCCATTCGAGATCGACACCGTTGGAGAAGAATTTCTCGCCGCCGCACAGCATAACGCCTTGCGCATGCTACTTGGCGAGTTCTAATGCGGAAATAATATCTCTAAGGACATCGGTGTTCAGCGCGTTCGCGACACCGCAATCCAAGCGGATAACAAGGTTACCGTCGAATTGATCGGTGATGATGTTCGACACTTAGATACTCCGTCCGAGCGCGGTTGCTAATATGATTTCTCCATGCCAAGCACGTTCTCGGCGAGATACGACAATAACAGCGGCGGGCTGATGGGCGCGATCCGATGAATCATAACTTCGCGTAAATATCGTTCGACCTGATATTCCTTGGCATAGCCCATTCCACCATGCGTCATCACCGCATTCGTACACGTCTCAAACGCCGCTTCTGCCGCGAGATATTTAGCAGCGTTGGCCTCGGCGCCGCACGGTTCGCCGCGATCGTAAAGTTCTGCAGCTTTAAAAGCCATTAAATTAGCGGCTTCTAGCTGTGCCCAATTGGCCGCCAGAGGATGTTGGATCGCTTGGTTTTTTCCAATCGTGCGGTCGAATACCACTCTTTCGTTTGCGTATTTCACAGCGCGTGCCAGCGCGACCCGGCCGAGGCCGACGAGGCCCGCAGCGATTAGTACTCTCTCGGCGTTTAAACCGCGTAACAAATAGCGAAAACCTTTGCCTTCTTCACCGATCAAATGAGTCGTCGGTACCGGTAGGTCATCGAAGAATATTTCATTTGAATCGACGCATTTGCGGCCCATTTTGTCGATTTCGCGGATCGTCACATAATCGCGATCGAGATCCGTATAAAACAACGACAAGCCGTCTACGGGTTTCGCACATTGCTCAATGGGCGTCGTGCGCGCAATCAACATAATTTTGTTTGCGACTTGCGCGGTGGAGATCCAAACTTTTTCACCGTTAACAACGTAGCGATCGCCGTTGCGTACGGCACGCGTTTTAAGGCGCGTTGTATCGTGTCCTGTCGATGGTTCCGTTACCCCAAAACAGGCGATGTCTTTGCGCTGCACGATCCGCGGTAACCATTGTAAACACTGGGCTTGGGTCCCGAACTCGATAAGCGGTTTTACACCAAAAAAACCGATGCCAATTGCAGAAAAGCCGCTATTCGCCGCGCCACTTTCGGAGATCGCCTGCAGCACGAGTGCCGCTTCGGTAATCCCCAGGCCGCTGCCGCCGTAAGCTTCGGGGATTGCGGTCCCCACCCATCCATCGTCGGCGATCGCATTACAAAATGCTTCCGGATATTCGCCATCTTCGTCACGTTCGAGCCAGTATTGATCATCGAATTGACTGCATAGCTTTAATACGCTCGCGCGAATTTGCTGTTGAGACTCACTAAAAGAAAAATCCATAAGCGTTGCTATTCCGAGCTTTATCGGTCGAGTAACAGACGTTCCTGTGTAACGTCATGTGCGCTAACGGTCGCCTGCGTGATCTTAGCGGTCGCTAGCAGCTGGTCAAAGTCGTCATCCGGCGCTTGAAGATGCGCATTAAGATCCGCCTCGCTTCGCCATTTTTCTATCAAACGGATCTCGGTAGAATTTTCAAGACTACGGCAAAACGTGTAATCGATATTGCCCGCGTCGGTGCGACTGCGAATCGCACGTTGTACCAATGCGTCTTTAACACGCTCGAATTCCTCGTCTGATTCCATCCGGATAGTGCCCGTAATGATTAGCATTGCCTTGCTCCTGTGACGTTAAGCTAGTTTGCATCGGGAATAATCGTCGTGCTCGCAGGCCTTTGCTGCACGATACGCTTCGCACAATGAATTAACCCAACTGTCTTTGCCTGAGTATTGTCTCGCGAGGTCGTCCGAGTATAACGCCGAACAACAATGTCGTCGGTGGAACCTTGATTTTCAAGCTATGTCATAATTATCCATCCCGAGATGACTGCCGATAATAGGCTAACCAGCATATGCGCGAAATACCGGCCGCTAATGATCTTCTAACTAACGCGCAGCTTAGGGCTGTGCGCCGCCGCTCCGGTTTAGTCGGAGGCGGCCTCGTACTACATGCCTGGCTAATGATTGGGATCGCGTGTGCGTTAGTCGCTCATTTTCCGCATCCAGCGATTATTGTATTGGCGGCGATGGTGATCGGTTCGCGTCAACTCGGACTTGTCATTCTGATGCACGAAGCCGCGCACGGTGGCTTAGCACAGCTGCCTAAATTGAATTACGTTTTAGGACAATGGTTTTGTGCCTGGCCCGCGTTCGCCGACCTCAATGTTTATCGCCCATACCATTTGATTCATCACACTCGGACTTTAACTGAGGATGATCCTGATATTGTATTAACGGGCCATTATCCGATCAGCCGTGCAAGTCTGCGCCGAAAACTAATCCGCGATATCACCGGTCAATCCGGCTACGCGCAGCGCAAATTCCAATGCGTGAGCGCGTGGCGCGCTGGAACGAGTTCGTTAACGTTCGCCGAACGGCTACAAAATTTTTTGCGTGAACTTGGACCCGCGCTCGGCGCAAATGTCATCTTGGCAACCTTGTTCGCGCTTAGCGGTTACTCGTGGCTGTACCTTACTTGCTGGCTGTTACCATTGCTAACGTGGTATCAAGTTGTATTACGCGTACGAAATATTGCCGAGCACGCGGTCGTACGCGGCGGGGGCGATCCATTCGGCGTCGCCCGCACGACTTACGCGAATTGGATCGAGCGAATTCTTGTTGCCCCGTATTGGGTTAACTATCACCTGGAACATCATTTAGTGATGTGGGCGCCGTGTTATCGGCTTCGATTACTCAACAGATTTCTTGGCGAAAACGGCTATCTTGATAAGCTACAAACGGCTAACGGATATCTCGACGTTTTACGTGAAGTCACATCGGCTACGATCGACGAGGACGTGGCAGGCGGCCGCGGTGCGCAAGGTTCGTTTGGGCAAGGCTATAAGTAGGCGGACGTGATAGGTACACTATGTCGGCACGGTGATCGTCCACCAAAGGCCCGGACAAATCCTGCGATGAACTTAGTGGCGGTGTTCATCTCTAACGAGCTTATAGTTAACCAACGGGACGCTAATTGATGAATCGACGATTTCTACTCCCGGTAGTGCTTTGCATCATGTTTTTCTCCGCCGGGGCCATCTCGCGGTCGAGCGATTTTGGAGTTCGCACCCTCGCCGGCGAAGACGCAACCTTATCTACATATTTCGAACCCGGGAAATGGGCAATCGTAATGATCTGGACAACGTATTGCGCCACCTGTCGCACGCAATATCCGATCATCTCGGCTTTTCACGATAAGCATAAAAACACCGACGCCAAAGTAATCGGGATCTCGCTCGACGGCTATGAGGCGATCGATAAAGTACGCGAATATGTGGCGTCTAATCCGATGACCTTCGACAGTGCGGTCGCCGAAGTCGCAGCGATGCGCGACGCGTATTTAAAAATTACCGAAGAAAACTTTACGGGGACACCGACTTATTTATTATTTGATCCGAGCGGCGCGATGGTTGCTCATGCACCAGGCCCAATGGCGGTTGAAAACATCGAGCAGTTCATCGCCGAATATAATCTTTAACATAGGTTAGAGGTCATCGGCCGGTGGGCGAATTTACTTCGCCCATTTCTTTTCAAAATCCCAAACCGCTTGGAAATCCATCAGTTCGTGCATTTCTGTCAGCGGGTAAAGTGGTACATCCGTGCCGCCGCTTGAGCCCGTATCGTGAATGTGCTGATAAGCGCTTTGCAGCGCAGCGACGGCAGCCGTCATACCAGTGCCGGGATAAATGGCGAGCGCAAAACCAAGCTCGATTAGGCGCGCCTTGCTCAGCACCGGTGAACGCCCACCCTCAACCATGTTCGCGAGCAACGGTGATTCGACAGCCGCAGCGATCGCTGCAAACTCAGCATCGCTTTCGGGCGACTCCACGAACAAAACATCGGCACCCGCCTTGCTGTAGGCTTGCGCACGCGCTATCGCTTCGTCCAAACCCAACGCCGTACGCGCATCGGTACGCGCGATGATCAAAAAATTCGGGTCGTCGCGCGCCGCGCAAGCGACTTGAATTTTCTCGACCATCTCCGCCGTAGCGATAACTCGCCGATCCGGCGTGTGTCCGCACTTCTTGGGAAACTCTTGGTCTTCAATGTGTATCGCGGCAACGCCGGCGGCTTCGAAGCCGCGCACGGTGTGCTGCACGTTTAGCAATCCGCCGTAACCAGTATCCGCGTCCGCAATGAGTGGCGTGCGACTACCGTCGGCCATCTGGCGGGCGCGTTGTACGATGTCGGAATAACTCGCGAGGCCGGCGTCAGGCAACCCTAAATGTGAGGCGACCGTGCCGTAACCAGTCATATACAACGCTGCGTGCTGTTGTCGATCGGCCACCCTCACCGAAATCATGTCGTAGACACCGGGTGCGATGACGAGTTCGCGATTGCGGATCCGCTCCGCAAGCGCTGCTCGTTTGCTGGTCGGGCTCATTCGGATCGCCTCAAATTTCCGCCCTGAGTGGTGTTCTCTATATGCACGAATAACCTCCGTCTACCGGAACGACTGCACCATTCATAAATGTTGCTTCGTCGGATGCTAGAAAAATGACTAGCCAAATCACTTCCTCCGGACGACCCAACCGTCCAGTTAAATGCGCCTGCTCCATCGCTTGCCAAATCTGCTCGCGATCTTCAAATTTTTCTACATATTTACGTGGCATTGGCGTATCTATCGCGCCAGGCGCGACAGCATTCACCCGGATCCGATGATCTCTTAAATCGTTAGCCATTGAGCGCGCGAGCTGCGCTACGCCGGCCTTCGATGCGCCGTACGCCGCCATATCTGGGAAGCCGACTAACCCACCGACCGAACTATTATGAATAATCGACCCTTGGATCTCATGCGCTACCATATGTCGCGCGACTCTTTGGCTCAGCAGAAACGACGCGCGAACGTTAATATTCAATACCTGATCGATTTCCGCTTCTGTTGTTTCGAGCAATGGGCTGCCCACCATGACACCGTGGTTATTAAACAGCACATCGATACGGCCGAACGTATCGACTGCTGTTCTTACGATGGTATCGAGATCGGCTGTACTGGTTACATCTCCCGGCACGTAACACACACGACCCGGATGATTCTCCATCGTCTCGTTAATCTCAGCCGTTGGCTCCAGCCTTAGATCACTGCCTACTACTCGTGCCCCTTCTTCGGCAAAAAGCTTTACCGCGACCTGGCCCTGACCGCCGGCCGCGCCCGTTATGATGCAAACTTTATCTTGTAATCGACCCATTGTTCTCTCCGTTCGGCAGTTTGTTTTTGATTGGCTAGTAGCCACCGCCATTGTTATCTAGACGCACTCTTAAGGCAAAACTCGCGTTAGCCGGCACGCCCGGAAGTACATTGGCATCAAAATTATCGCGCCGGTGGTGTAGGGGAGATGTTTGAGGGGCGCTAGCCGCTGGAATTAGGATCTGATTGGCGAACTAAAACGCCGATATGCCTTTAGTAGGATGGTCGATATTTCCAGTAGTTAAATTTTCGATCGCCGGGTTCGCAAGCGACTCGCTTGGCGATAAATACGCCGCCGACCCAAGCATGTAAACGGTGCTACGACATCGTGGCCCCAAGAACACTTTAGCCAACTCCCCAATTCGCTTCCTAAGCAGACCGAGTGTGCCTCTGAAATATCAAGATATACAAATTGATACGAAATCCTGGCAGATCGAGAGCAGACACATCGGGACTAAACGCCTAGAGTTGCACCTGAATGAAACCCGGCCGGCGAACAAGCCCGCGACACGTGGCGATGCCCGTATGCCTAACTTAAAGACCGACTTTGATACCCGCACAAAAGGACACCGATGAACAATCCTGCCACAGCACCGCGCGTGATGATTGTTGAGGACGATGAGAAACTCGCGGCTCTAATTGCCGAATATTTGACCGGCCAAGGATTCGATGTAGCGCTCGAGCATAATGGCGCGGCCGCACCAGCAAGAATACTCACTGATCCGCCGAACATCGTGCTGCTCGACCTAAACCTACCGGGCCTCGACGGTCTTGAGATCTGCCGCCGCATTCGCCCCCGGTATGCCGGGCCGGTCTTGATGCTGACCGCTCGCGACGAGGATGTCGATCAAATCCTCGGACTTGAAATGGGCGCCGACGACTACGTAATTAAACCCGCCGCACCAAGAGTTATCCTCGCGCGGATCCACGCGTTACTACGTCGAGCCGAAAACGTTTTTGCAGCTGACTCAACACCGGATGAACAATTCGAAGTTGGCAAATTATGGCTTAATTGTCGCTCGCGCGAATCGACGTGGCAGGGCGTTGCCCTCGATCTGACCACTAAGGAGTTCGATCTGCTGATCTTTTTGGCGCGAAATGCAGGCCGGATACTTTCGCGCGACGAAATTAGCCGAGAAGTACGCGGTATCGAGCACGACGGAATAGATCGCTGGGTGGATATCCAAGTCTCGCGCCTACGCAATCGTGTTGACGCGGATGGGCGGGCCGCAGAACGCATCAAGACAGTGTGGGGTAAAGGCTATCTCTTAACGGAAAAGGCTTGGCAGTAAGCGAGCATGAAACGCTTGTTTATACCGCTGTATTTAATCGTCGTCGTGACATTTTTCGTGGTCGCTCTCCTCATCGATCCGCTCACTGAGCTGATAATGGGTGAGCGTTTACATCGCTATTACGACAGCACCACGAGCGGGCTCTTCTATCTCCTGACGGAAAAGCTCGAGAACATCGACCCGAGCGAACACCGTGACTATCTCGAGCGTTATAACGCCGAGCAGCACGGTTATCCGTTGCTAATTTTAGAGCGTGACGATGAGCGGCTATCGCCACGAGATTGGCAAAGATTGCGCCAGGGGGGCATGGAACGCATCTCGCACGACGATGCCGAATACTACTTTCGATGGTTACCTGGGAGCAGCTTGGCGCTCGGCATCACCTTCGATGACTCCGAGCGGGCGGTACAAGAGCGCGATGCTATTCAACATTTCACGCTAATTTTCGAGCGCTTAATCGCGCTGCCTCGCGACGGCTGGGATCTAGAAGTCGGGGCGATCGCCGAACATTTCGGCCTTCCGTTGAACATAATCGAATTCGCCGAGCTAACCTTGAGCGATGACGAGCTCACTCGAGTGCGTGCCGGGCGCATCGTTGCGACGCTGTCCGCGGCTGGCGACGAGCAATACTATGCGCAGCTGCCCGACGGCAGTGGTGTCCTTGCTGCTGGGCCTTTACGAGCGCCGGTGTCGTTTATCACGCTCATGGGCTACGTATTTGGTACCGTTTTGGCGATCATGGCAATCGCAATCGCCCTTTGGTTGCGCCCGTTGTGGCGTTCGGTACGTGAGCTTGAACGCGCGACAGAAGCTTTCGGTGACGGCGACATGGCCGCGCGAGCTAACATACGACCAAGTGCCGCGCTTGGCGAGTTGGCTCTACATTTTAATGCCATGGCTGACCGAATTCGGATGTTAGTAAACGGCCATCGTGAACTGACCAATGCAGTCTCGCACGAGTTGCGGACGCCAATCGCGCGCATGCGCTTTGGTCTCGAAATGCTCAGCAACGTGCGGGGTGAGCAAGACCGAAATAGACACAGCAACAGTCTATCGGCTGACGTTGACGATCTCGAAAATTTGGTCAACGAAATATTAACCTACGCCCGCTACGAACAACAAAAGCCGAATGAAACACCAGAGCTATGTACACTAATTCCTTGGCTAGAAAACATCATTGACGACGCGCGCCGATTCAGTGACGGCAAAGAATTGAGTTTCTATAGCCAGCCAGAAAACACAGGCGTTAGCGTTTCGATCCGCCCGCGCGTATTGCGACGGGCGATCGATAATATCCTACGCAACGCTTGCCGTTATGGCTCGCACGTCGTTCAAATTAAACTTAAGATCGAGCTTGCCGAATGCCGGGTCGAAATCGACGATGATGGACCGGGGATCCCAGAGGGCGATCGCCGGACAATCTTTGAACCGTTTGCCCGCCTCGATACGAGCCGTGATAAGGCGACTGGCGGACATGGTCTGGGCCTCGCCATCGCGCACGAGTGCATGCGTGTCCACGCCGGGGATCTAGACGTCACAACGGCCCCGTTAGGTGGTGCGCGCTTTGTACTGACTTGGCCAATACCTCGATAATCAACGAGTTAGGTCGCGGCAACGCGAACACTTTGCTACAACTTCCAACATCTTCAGCACAGACGCTGACCCACAGCAGCGTCGACAATCACCATCGAGCCAATTATTAACGATGGAGTCGAAGATCATGATTAAGTTGTTGAGCGTTTGCATTATTGCGGGGGCGGTTACGGCATGTGGTACAACCGGTGCTGCGTATCGCCCGGTCGTCGATCAACCGACCGCCTACTACGAATCCGACCTGGCGCAATGTCAGGCGCTTGCCGAATCGCGCGGTTATGATAATGACGAGGTTAAATCGAGTTCCTTAGGCGGCGCCGCGCTCGGTGCATTACTCGGTGGCGCTGATGAAGGTTGGGACGGTGCACTCGTTGGAGCCTTGATAGGAGGCACCGCAGGTGCTGCCAGCGAGGCGTGGGGTACACGCGATGTGCGCAAGAATATCGTCGTCAATTGTCTAGCGGGTCGGGGTCATAAAGTCGCGGGTTAAACCCCGCATTGTGGGCGTTATTACATGCGCAAGTATCGAGTGAAGCGTATTCTAGCGAAGCTTATCGGTGGCGTAATCATCGGTTTCAGTTTTGGTGTTGCTGCCGCTAGCGACGAGTTTGACCAATTCGATATAAATCGCGATAACCAGATCTCTTCTTACGAGTTCGCACGCGCAGTGATCGCCTTCGGCTACGGCGAAATGGTCGACGAATTCGCCGCCGCAGACGAAGACCAGAATTGATATTTGAGCGCCACGGAGGCACGCAAAAATTTCAGCATCGAAGAAAATGATTTCCGCGCGGCCGATCTAAATCGCGACGAAAAAGTCATTTTGGGCGAATTAATCGTTGCCTATATCGACTTTACGTTGGCTGAAGTCGATCGCGACGCCAATGGTTCGATCGATCGTGATGAATTCGCTGCAATCCAAAATTAAGCGCCCGGATAATCTTGACTCGCCTGATATCTAAGCCGCTTAAGTCCCGCCGCCTATAAAATCATAGTCACGCTTAGCGATATCTGCGTTCAAAACACCCGAGATTTTTCGCCTTGTCGCGACAACCGTGCTACCGCAAACGGAACGATAAGAGGGACACCCATTAGCTATCCCCGGTCGATTAGCCGGGTAATTATCTGAACATCCCTTTTCGGGAAAACGTACCCGCCGGTTAACTCTGCGCAATCGAACTCAATATTGATAGCGATTCCCCCCTAGCGCCTCCTGCAATACCATACCGACAACTGCAATGTTCAAATATTGAGCGAAATACTTTGAGCCAAACCGCCAGAAGGCCTACCGCGCGAACCGTACCGGCGCTAATTGATGAAATCACGGCAACTGATCCGACGCGCGCCCTCGTGGTCGATGGTGAACGGCGATGGTCTTACGCGGAATTTGTAGGCGAGATTGCGCACACTCGCGCGTGCCGGCGTGGTGCACGGCGACCGGATTGGCGTTCTCGCTGGCAATCGCGCGGAATGGCTAATGGTCTACTTCGCCGCGATGTCGCTCGGCGCGATTAGTGTTGGCCTAAATACCTGGTCCACCGCCCACGAACTGGCCTACCAACTAAATCACGCACGCGTAAAATTCCTGTTTCTTGAAACGCGATTTCGTGAACGCGATTTTGTTGTGCTTATTAACATCGCTAGGACGCTCGAAAATGGCCTGCCTCATCTAACGCAAGTTGTGTCATTCGATATAGCAGACACTGGGATTCGTTCCTTTGATGATTGGCGGGGACTCTCGCACGATACAGTGGTCAGTCTTTTAGACGATCCAAAGGCAGGTGTAAACCCCACAGACGTCGCGTGCCTACTATATACCTCTGGCTCAACGGCGTTACCCAAAGGTGTACCGCTACTCCACCATGGTCTAATCGAAAATATGTGGGAGATCGGTGAGCGTCAGCATTTACGCCGCGACGATCGATTATGGCTTGCGGTGTCATTGTTCTGGTCGCTGGCTAGTGTTAACGCTGTGTTCGCCGTTCTAACGCACGGCGGAACGATAGTCCTGCAACACCACTTTGACGCCGGTCTCGCGTTGCGACTCATCGAATCCGAACACTGTAGCGTTTTCTACGGCACGCCGAATATGGCCCTTGCGATGGTAGAAAACCCAAAGCTTGGCGACTTTGATCTCAGTTCACTTAGGACCGGCGTCACCATTGGTACCGAACAACAAGTGCGCCGTGTCGCCGAACTCGGCGCGAGTCATATTTGCAATGTCTATGGCTTAACAGAAGCCTATGGTAACTCCACCGTCACAGACGCCGAGTTACCGTTGGCCAAGCGGATTGCCACGGTTGGCAAAATCTTACCGGGTCAAGAAGTAAAAATTGTCGAACCGCAAACGTTTGAAACCTTAGCCGCCGGTGTGGTCGGCGAAATCGTGCTACGGGGAAACGTCACGCCCGGTTACTGGGAAGATCCCGCCCGGACCGCCGAGGCGTTTAGCGACCACCGCTGGTTTCGCACAGGTGATCTTGGCTTACTCGATGAGCACGGGTATCTGTATTACCGCGGGCGCCTTAAGGAAATGGTTAAGACCGGTGGGATCAACGTCGCGCCGGCCGAAGTTGAAGCGGTATTGTCAGCATACTCCGCGGTTGAACTCGCATTTGTAACTGGCGTTGCCGACGAACGCCTGGATGAGGCGCTCGCTGCCGTCATCGTATTGCGTAAGAAGCAAACCTGCGATGCCGAAGATCTGATTAAGCACTGTCGGGCCGTCTTAGCGACCTACAAAACGCCGCGGCATTTTCGTTTCGTCGAAGCCAGCGAATTGCCGCTAACCACAACTGGAAAGCTACAACGCAATCGCCTGGCGGATTTGTTTGATCTAGCGTGAGGTTGATTTACCGCTTCGCCAATACGTCGTCGAGCGCCGCGCCAAGACGATCGCAGATTTCACCTATTTCATCGGCCTGCACAATTAACGGCGGCGCAATGACAAGACTGCGCCCCGCCGGGCGACCCACAACGCCGCGTTCCAGCAGAGTCGAATACACCGCGACCGCGATGTCATCAGCGTCGTCGTTGACTGGGCGATCATCCGCATCTCGACGTAAAAAATCTAGACTGCCGGCAAGACCGACACAACGTACATCGCCGACCAAGAGATGATCCGCGAATGCGTTAAGTCGCGAGCTGAGCAGCTCGCCCATACGCTTGGCGTGCGCCACTAAATTATCCCGTTCGATGATCTCCATCACCTTTAACGCGGCGGCGGCACCGACCGGATGCGCGGCATAGGTACCGGCATGCGCGAGCGTGCCGAAGCGCTCCGACCCGATTTCAAGATCACCATAAAGCTTCGCGCCGATAGCGATCGCGGAAAGCGGAAAATAGCCAGCGGTGATTGCCTTAGCGAATGTCGCGTGCTGCGGCTCGAGTTCGAACGTTTCGCTACCGAACATCGTACCGGTACGACCGAACCCGGTGACAACTTCGTCCGCCACGAAATCGACCCCGTACTCGCCGAGTACCTGCTGTATCGCCGGGTAATATTCCGTTGGCGGCACTTTTAATCCGGCGGAGAAGCTTACCGGTTCGGCGAAAAATGCGGCGACCGTATCGCGAGGTTCGTGTTCGATAAGTGCGCGCAATTCGCTCGCTAATCCGTTGGCGTACGCCGCCTGGCTTTGTCCTGGTTGCCGATCGCCGTGGTAATCCGGCTGCGCGACGTGGCGAAAACCTTCTATCGGTAAACCAAACTCTTCGTGGTGACCACCAGTGAGACTAGCCGATGCCAATGTGCCTCCATGATAACTTCCGTGGCGTCCGATGATCGTGCGACGTTGTGGCTCGCCGCGGGCGACTGCGCCAAACCGTAACATTTTGATCAGAAAATCGATCGCTTCCGATCCGGTCGAGCCGAATAAAATATGCGCGTCTTTCACTGGCGATATAGCGACTAGGCGCTCGGCGAGATCGAGCGATGCTTTCGACGTGCGGTTCAGCGCCGAGACGAAAAACGGTAACTCGCGATATTGCTGTTCGATGGCGTCAATCAGCTCGGCGTTCTGATAGCCGAGCGCGGCGACGTAAAACGACGCGGTGGCTTCGATGTATTCGCGGCCATCGGTGTCGTATACATAGATCCCCTTACCGCGCTCGGCAAATCGCGTTTGCTGGTTGGTGTTCTCAGCGATCCGTTGGAAGCCAAGTATTAGCGGTAGGCGTTCATCTTCGTTAATTAGCGGTTCTGTTGCTACCATAGCTGATCCTCCGATATCGCGATAATTTTACGTTTTGCCAGCTTCTACTTTTATCTAGCGGCACTTAACGACGCGCGCTGTTTTACCGTTGAATCGAAATCGACGGCGAGCGACTCGTCGTCAATTGAACCCGAAAAAACTACACCGTAAGTATCGCGCGCGCGCGCTTCGGATACGTAGCGCTCTAACACGTCTTCGTGCACGGCATTTGGATCGCGCGTCAATGGATCGCCATAACCGCCGCCGGCCAATTCAAGTCCGGATAGCCAACCCCCGGATTCGAGTTCGACTGCGCCGACACTTGGCGCGCGAGTCGTGGTTCCGGACGCATCGATGATATGCATTTCACCGGTGTTACCGTCGTGGCCACCGCGCACCCCACGTGCTGGATTGACCTGACCGTCAGCCGCGAACACCACCGTCATCGGATGATGACTTGGCCCGTAAGTAATGCGTACGCTAGGTCCACCACGGTGGTAACCGGCGCCCATGGTATCGGACTTTAAATAGATCTCACGAAAACGAATCGGATAGCTAAGCTCACTTATTTCTACGCTGTCGCGATACATCAATCCGGCAACAACGGGCAATCCATAAGTAATCCAGCCGTCGCAGAACGGCCCGCCCGGTCCACCATTGTTGCCGATAATAAGCTGGTTAACGTAAGGGTGGTCGCCGTGGCGCGCGTCTTTACCTGAAATGACACTCGTACCAGGCCCCATACCGACGCCGCCTTCAGCGAGACCGTAACCCTCGCCAAGATCAGATATCGCCGCTTGCACCGTATTGAGCAATCGGTCGGAAATATTTGTCGTCGCCACCGAGCAACTATGTGGGAATTTCGGGATCCCGATGGCCGCCCCCTCCCGTAGCTTCATGCGAATACAACGATAGGAACCGCCGTTGCGTGGAATATCGGACGGCAGGCAGTTAAATACACCGGCCACGGAATTACTAATTGAACAAGCCTCAGATAAATTTAAGCCGTTGTCCATATTGTCGATGTTATCGGTTAAATCGATCTCGATAAGTGCCGCGTCTGGATCGATAGTTAACTTTACTTGGACGGGGATGCCGTCGGGCATCATCGGCGGCATGGGATCATGAAAACCTTGGCGCCGAATTGTTTTCGCGGGCAACATTCGGATCGCATGGCGCATGCGCTGCTCGCTGTAATCAAACCAATCGGCAATGAATTGTTTGATCAATGGTATGCCGTATTTTTCGAAAATATCGTGTACCCGTTTCTCGCCATTGCGAACCGCACCAAGCATCGCGAGATGATCGCCGTACCAGAAATCAGGCACGCGGATACGGCACTGACACATGCGAATAATGTCATCCAGTGATTCATAGTCGCGCTGTACTCTCACCGCCGGAAAAATAAGCGCGCCCTCTTCGTATACGTCGCGCGCGGCGGCGTGGTAGGTCGTTGGTATGCTGTTACCGATGTCGGCCTGGTGCGCTTTCGCACAAACGTTAAACAAATGCTCACCTTGCCAAAAAACGGGAGCGATTAAAGTGTGGTCGGCCGGGTGCGAGTTGCCGCAATACGGATCGTTATGCAGGTAAGCGTCGCCTTCGGCGATGTCGTCGTGGAATGCGCACATCGCGGCAGTTTGCAAATTCAAACCATAAGTATGTGCCGGTAGCCCTTCGGCGGTTGCGAACAATTCGTTGTCCGCGGTGGTGATCCCACATGAGAAATCGCGCGCGCTATTAATCACAGCGGAACGACCGGTGCGTAACATCGTATTCGTCATTTCGCGCACCACGCCGTCGAATCGATTCGCGAGGACCGCGAGCAACATCGGGGATAAGCCAAAGTCCTCGGTTTGTTTAACGTTGGTCTCCATCGGTTTTACTCCAAGCGTGGCATCGATGGTCGGGCTTATTGGTCGAGTTCGACGAGATAGCTATCCGCCGCACTCAAGGTAGCACGGGTGCCGGGCGGCAGCACTAGGGTCGTGGTTGCTTCTTCGATGACCGCCGGGCCGACCACGGATTTATTCACATCAAGCGTGTCGCCGCGGTAAATTGCTGTCTCGCACGGCCCGTCAACATCAAACCATACCGAACGGTTATGCGCCTCGTTTGTCGCTGTACTGCCGCCGGATTTAATCGCCGTTTGCGGTAAATGTACCGATAAGCGTCCAGTCCAGTTTAGGAATTCGATCGGGCTTTGTCGGTCTTCAACGCTGAATATGCGCCGATGTGCGGCGTGGAATGCCTCGATTAGTGCAAGCTCGGTTGTATCGCTGGCAATCCGCGAGGCCGGCAAATCGACGGCGATATCCCACACTTGCGCGGCGTAATGCGCGTCGACTCTATAGCTCATCGTATGCCGATCGAATCCGCGCTTAGCTAATCGATCTGCGAAGGCTTGCAGGCGCTCATCAATTTCATCAAGCGCTGCATTGACAAGCGCACGATCGAACGCACCTGAACGCGTCGTTACCGTCGCGCTGCGTTCGGCTTGAATATCGGAAAACTGCATGCCGCAGGCTGATAAGACACTCGCTGTGCGCGGCACAATAACCGCCTGACATTTCAACTCACGGGCAATCGGAACAATGTTAAGACCGGCCGCACCGCCGCCCGCGACGACCACCGCTTCACTCGGATCCACACCCTCGCTAACCGTAATGTCTTTAACCGCGTTGATCATTGTTTCATTGGAAACCGCGAAGATCGAAAACGCCGCCTCCTCTAGCGTGACGCTTAAGGGCTCGGCGATGGTCATAACTGCGCGTGCGGCAGCGTCTGAGCTAAGCCGGATACGGCCGCCTAGAAAAAAATCAGGGTCGATATAACCGAGTACTAAGGCGGCATCGGTTACGGTGGGTTGCGTGCCGCCATTGTCATAACACGCCGGCCCGGGAATCGCGCCCGCACTTTGCGGACCCACGTGCAATAATCCCGCTGGGTCAAGCCACGCGATTGAACCGCCACCTGCACCAACGCTACGTGCATCGACGGCCGGAATACCGAGCATGTGTCCGGTAAAGCGCTCGCCGATCCAGGTTTCTTGCGAAATCGAAATCGTTCCGTCACGCACTAATGACACGTCAAACGTAGTACCGCCCGTATCGACTACGACGATCGATTCCTTTTTGTTTTCGAGCGCTGCAAAATGCCGACCCGCAACCGGCCCCATGGCGGGCCCCGAGCGCACGCTGTGAATTGGATGATCGATCACGCTATCGATATCGAGACACCCGCCGATGGTTGTGCTCACTAGAATTTCGCCCGCATAACCCTCCCCCCGTAGATCCGAATGTAGATCGCGCAAATGGGCTTGCATTAACGGCTTTAAAGAGGCGTCAATCGCGACCGAGGATCCACGGCGGTATTCACGTAAGATAGGATTCAGTTCATGGCTTAAGGTATGCGGTACGCCCGGTAGCTCAGCTGCGATCATTTCGCCGAGACGCTGTTCATGGATCGGGTTCGCCGTCGCCCACAACAAAGACACGGCAATCGTTTCAAATTGCCCCACACGAATGTTCTCAATGACAGACCGTGTTTGTTGTTCGTTTAGCGGTGTGACAATCTCACCTTGTGCGCCGATCCGCTCTTCGATTTCAAATGTATGCCGCCGTGGTACATAGGGTTTTGGAAACGGTTTGGAAAAATCATGCGGGTCGAATTTGCCACCTTCGCGCAACACCAATACGTCGGGAAATCCTTGGGTCGTTAAAAACGCAGTTTTCGCAATATTGCCGGTGACGATGGCGTTAGTCGCCCGCGTCGTTCCGTAGATAAACAGATCGGCTTTTGCGAATACATCAGCAAGCGACAGCTCAAGCGATTCGGCGGCCGCTTGTAACGCGCCGCGCAAACCGACGTAGATCCGGTCCGGAGTGGTCAGCGCTTTACCAATCGTAAAGCGACCGTTAGAGTCGGCGATTACGACGTCGGTAAACGTACCACCCGTATCGACGCTAATGCGCCAGCCACTCGTCGATCGATCGATCATTGTCCGCCCCTATCTAGGCTAGGTCGCTCAGTAGTTTGGCGATCGCTTCTCGCGAAACGCACTAACCCCCTCGTTGAAATCGTCACTCGCTCTTACGCGATCACCGTGCGTTTGCTCTTCCCCCTCACGGGCACGTGCCGCCTCGGCAATACCCGCACTAATATGCTGTTTTACCGCCTGTACGGCGACTGGAGAGTTCGCGGCGATGGTCTCAGCGATCGCAAGCGCACGGTCGATCAATTGTTCCGCTGGTACGATTTCGTTAATAAGCCCAATGCGTCGCGCTTCTTCTGCATCGATCATCTCTGCGGTTAAAATCAATTTCATCGCATGCACATGATCGATTTGCTGCACGAGCTTCGCTGTCGCCCCACCGAATGGGTAGATCGCCCACTTCACTTCCGGCAGCCCAAAGCGCGCATGTGGTGCGGCGATCCGAATATCGGTGGACAACATCAGCTCCACGCCACCGCCCGCGCATACGCCATTGATTGCCGCGATAATAGGCTTGGGATAGCTCGATGTTTTCAGCAGCGCGCGATTTATCATACTCGCCATTTCTTCGCTCGCCGATAAGTCGCCGCTCACGTCTGCGCCCGCGTTGAATGCTTTATCCCCTGCACCCGTTAGTACAATTGCGCGGCAATCTGAATGTTCCAATTCATCCCATTGGCGGGCGAGCTCTGCCATCATCTCGCGGCTCATGGCATTACATTTCGCCGGATTGTCGATGGTGATTAACGCGATGTGTGGGCGCGGATGATTGATAGAAATTTTAGTCATGAGGTTTCGCTTCGTTAAGTTTGGGGCAGCACGATAATGCGACCGTGCGCGCGCCGTTCGGTGAGTAATTTGATTGCCTCGACACCCTGAGCAAGCGGCAATTGATGGGTGACCAATGGTCGCAATTTACCTTGCGCGTACCAATTGAGTAATGCTTCAGCGGACTCGTTGAGTTTTTCGAGTGCGTGCCAGCGGAAATAGCGTAAAGATGAACCTAAAGCGGCACGGTGCTTAACCAGTAAACGATTGGCCGGCACCTGTGGCACGCCGCCGACGAATCCGACATGTAGGTAACGTCCGCCCCAACCGAGCGACGACAGCGCGGCATCGAACGAATCCCCGCCAATCGGATCAAAACAAACGTCCGCCCCACGATTATCCGTTACGGCCAATACGCGGGCTTTTAGATCGTCTGTTGTGTAATTAATCGCATGGTCTGCGCCATGCGCTCGTGCGACGTCGATTTTTTCCTGAGTGCTCGCGCCAGCGATGACCGTTGCACCCATCGCTTTACCGATCTCAACCGCGGTTAGACCAACACCGCCTGCAGCACCGAGTACTAATAAGGTTTCGCCGGCCGCTAAACGACCCTGCCATCGAATCGCAACATCGGATGATAGATATGCGATCGGAAAAGCGCCGGCGTCTAGCAAGTCCATGTTGTGAGGAATTGCCCAGGTGTCGCTTTCTTCGGCGACCGCCTGCTCGGCCAACCCTCCGTAGTGCAATAAGGCCATGACTCTATCACCCGGCGTAAACCGGGTGACGGCATCGCCACATGCCAACACGGTGCCGGCGGTTTCTAACCCCGGCGCGAATGGAAAAGGCGGTTTCGTTTGGTAATGCCCGCTGACCATGATTGCGTCCGCATAGTTCACGCACGTCGCAGCGGTCTCGATTAAGACCTGTGTAGAAGACGGAACCGGCGAGTCCACCTCCGCAAGCGTTAAGGCCTCGAGTTCACCCCATTGCCGACAAATAAGCGCGCGCAAATCCTAACTCCTCCTAGATACTCAGCGAACCGACTCGCTGAGCTTAATTCACTACTCTAATACTCACTACATTTTTTGCTGCAGTCACAACCGGTGTATAAGGCCGACTGGGGCAGGATTTGAGTCGGCGAGTGTAATATACGCTAGGTGGCGCACAGCCCCCTGGGCGCAACTCGCCATGCAGATCGACGCGGTCAAGCGTGTCGCCGCTGGTCGTGCAAAAATACGCTTCGGTAATCGCGATCACGACGGTAATTGCAACGCGTGCTTGGCGATGATGTTGCGCTGAATTTCGTTACTACCCGCATAGATCGGTGCGGGGCGCGCATTGTAGTAATGACCTATGGCATCGATTCCGGTCGACCGTGGACCGCCAACAACGGCCGCGCCTGGCCCGCTGTATTTCACGATCATTTCGCTTAAACGCGTATAAGTTTCGGTCGACCAAATTTTCAGCAACGCGACGTCGGCGCCAAATTCCTGACCTGTTCTGGCAAGTTCTGCATAAAGGGCTTCTAGATCGAATACGTCCAGGGTTGCTTGAGAGAATGTATCGACAAATACGGGATCGTCGCGGAGCTTAAGGCGTTCGGCGAGCGCTCTTAATTGATTCAACGCGTGTTGGCACAATTTCGGACTACCAACGAATAAACGCTCGTGTCCGAGCAATGCTTTGGCGATGGTCCAGCCTTGGTGTAATTCACCGACGAGGTTTTCCTGCCGCACCCGCACCTCGTCTAAAAACACTTCACAGAAATCCACGTGCCCGCCAAGATTCGGGATCGGGCGAATATCGACCCCCGGCTGCTTAAGATCGATGAGCAGGAAACTGATCCCGGCTTGCAGTTTTACATTCGGATCCGTGCGTGCCAAGCAATACATATGAGTCGCATCTAAGCCATGTGTTGTCCAGGTTTTTTGACCCGTCACGACAAACTCGTCGCCGTCGCGCACTGCGCGGGTGGTGAGCGATGCGAGATCGGAACCCGCGTTGGGCTCGGAATATCCTTGACACCAAATATGTTCACCGGTGAGTGCTTTCGCGAGAAAACGCGCGCGCTGATCATCTGTTCCATACGCAAACAGAATCGGCCCCAACATCACGATGCCTTGATCCGGTGCACGTGCGACCCCATGGCGTTCGAGTTCTTCGATGAAAATAAGCAGCTTCGCCGGATCCAATCCCATACCGCCATGTTCACATGGCCACGCTGGCGCGACCCAGCCCTTAGCGACTAGACATTCGTGCCAGCGAACTTGATAGGAAAGATGGCGTAAGGACTCGGGATAATTCGCATGCAACCAACGCCGGACGAGCTCTCGAAATTGTTCGTCGGTAAGGCGATTCCAATCGGTATCGGCAGGCGCATCGAGCTGCTGAGTTGTCGCTGCGGTTGCGACAGACTCGCTAGGCGCCAAAATCTGTTCGATAAAACGCTCGGAGCGCTTCAACTCATTTAGGCCGCCACCGAAGCGCGCCTGGATCACCAACATTCGCCAGGCATAAAGCGCAACATCGCTGGCCGCCGTATAGCCGATTGCGCCATGCATTTGGATTGCTTCACGCACGGTTTCTAGGGCCGTTTCACAGCTGCGCTGTCGTGCTCGCGCGGCGGCGAGGTGGGGTTGCTCATCGCGGGCGTGCGCGCGAATCGCCGTATGTATCGCGGCGCCGGTTAAGCGGATCTGCAGATACACATCGACTAAGCGATGCTGTAAGGCCTGAAATGAACCGATCGCCCGTCCAAATTGCTGCCGCTGACAAACATACGCCAGGGTGCGCTCAAAAAGCGCTTCACACATACCATGTAAGTAAGCACTCGCACTTATTTCAACCATTGAGATTGCTAGACTTAGGGCATGCTCATGCGAATCTAAGAAGCCGACAAAGTCTGCCTGGGCACAGCGCGCAGCGTTAAATTCCAAACTTCCCGGAAAACTACCGTCAGCAAGCGCGCTAGGGACAATGGTTAGGCCTGGGATGTCGAGGGGTACATCGAACAAAGCGATTTTGTTGTCGAGGGCTAGTGGAATAAGGATCCGGTCCGCTTGATCGATAACCGGTAGGTTATCGAGCTTTCCAACCAGTAGGAACGCTTGCGGATCGCGGGTTGCGGTCACCGCCTTGTCTAGTAGCCATTCGCTACGGCTCAGCGGGCAAGAATAAACCGTGTCCCCAGCGCGTAGCGCTGTTAGACGCACGTCGTTACCCGCGATTGAGGCGAGTAACGACGCTGCAAATACGCCAGATTCAAGTACCGGTTCCCGCGCCACTACCCTGCCGAGCTCGTACGCGACGGCGGCAGCGCCCGCCGCACCATAGCCGAGTCCGCCACAGGCTTGGGGTATCACCGTCTCGACCCAACCCAATTCGGCCATCTCCGACCAAACTCGCCGGTCGAATGATTGCCGAGCGTCAGCGAGCGCGCGCAGGCGGTTAATGTCGAGCGAACGCGAGCAATAATCGCGTACGCTCGCGGACAACATCGTAAGGTCTTCGTCGAGACCAGTGACGGGTTCGGCGTGCATTTCAGTCCCGCCTAACGCGAGGATCGGATTGCGCCCGCGGCCAGCTGGCCGAATCACACCTCACGCGGCACATCGGTTGCGCATCGAACATTGGCGAGAATCGGATAAATTCAAACGAGCAGACTACATAAGTAAGGCAGAAAATCACAACGAGCACCGCGCCGCGGCGAGCAGCATCTAGCCGGCCCCTGCGAGATAATCCGCGATGCATCTTGGTCATGCCGAGGGGCGCAAGCCGAATGCTTAAATATAGTATAAAACACTGATTTTGTTACTATAATTTCTAATCGCAATAGCTTGCCACGCGCCCGATTCCAAACGCCTATTCTATTGTATTCGCCGCGTCCAAATGACAGGCTACTCATTAACCTCTGCGCTCAACGAACATTTTATAAGAGCAAGCCTATGGCCGACAAAGCATACGAATACCAACCTAAGCAAGTTGATGACATTATTATTCGCGCATTCGCCTTCGACTTCCCGGCCGATCTCGACCCGATCTGGGCGCCCGGTAATGTTGTCCGCTCGCATATGTTCAACGGGCTCTCGCTGACGATGCCCTATTTAGAGCCTTACTTAATCAAAAGTACGCAGCAAGCGATGGCGCATATTTCCTCCCCAGAGTTACTCGAGGACATGCGCGGCTTCAACGGCCAGGAAGCGCGCCACTACCAGTGCCACCGAAAGCTTAACGAAATATTGAAGGCAAATGGTTACCCGGAACTCGCCGGGGTCGAGCAGCGCATGACTGCATCGTTCGAGCGGCTGTCCAAGATGAGTTTGCGTACCCAACTCGCCTACAACGCGGGCTTCGAAACCATGACAAATGGTTTCACGCATTGGCTAATTAATAAACGAACGAAATTGTTCCGTAACGCCTCACCGCATGTTTCGTCTTTTTGGTTAATGCATATGGTTGAAGAGACGGAACACAAAACCGTTGCCTTCGACGTGTATATGGCTTATTCCGGTCAGTACCTGCCCCGCGCGATAGGCGTATTCCACGGGTCGTTTCACCTGATTGGCTGGGGTCTGGTTGGCATGTGGACGGCATTAAAAAAGGATAAAGCGCTCCGTAAACCACGCAATATACTGTCGTTCATCCGCGAACTATCCGGGCTAGCCTTTAACGTAGGGCCTTATATATTGCGTGCCTTACTCCCCTGGCACAATCCGAGATGCGAAGACGATCCAAAGTGGATGAAAGATTGGATTGCCGGTCATGCGCGCTTAGCAGCAGGCGAACCGTTGCCCCTGGTCGATACGTACAGCGCCGACATTCCCGTGCCGTTTGTACCAAGCACGCCGCGTAGTCGCACTTAAATATCCGCCGATTGTATTGGTCGTGTTGTTGCCGGCGGTTGCGGCGAGGGGCGTTATGTCTGCTGGCCGATGACTCAGGAAGCCCTCCGAGATCTAGTCGCGTTCACTACGTTTCCGTCCAGTGATCATGGCTTTGATCAGGTTTTCTTTGTGAGCGTAGCTCGAAAACAGTACACCAACGATATGCAGGCCAACTAGCAACAATGTGAGGTTCGCGAAGATCTCGTGGGCTTCTTCCCAGAGCTCCTCGAATGCAGATTCCTCATGTTCATCACCATCCGCGTATGCAGTCCTGACAAACGTAGGTAGAGGCCTCGGCGCAGTGGCGTGTGCGACCCAGCCTGCAAGCGGTCCCGCGTCTTCCTCTAGTGCATACACCACCAACCCTGAAAAGGCAGTTCCCGTGAGGCTGAGCACAAGTGCAACCACCATTGCGCCGCCTGCCGGGTTATGCCCAATGTACCGTCTTGCACGCCCGGCGTAGACATCGGCAACATACTTGAACGTCGCTGTCGGTGAGCGTACAAAATCCGTAAACCGAGCGTGCTTGGATCCGACGAAGCCCCAGCAAAGACGAATAGCGACGATAGTCCCTACCAAATACCCCGCCCAGACGTGTAACGAAAGGAAGTCGTCTTCCGAGAAGTAGGCGGTGAAGAACGCGGCCACCAGTATCCAGTGCCCATATCGAACGATTGGATCCCAGACTTGAACAAATTTTTCACGGTCAATCACGCTGTTTCTCCGAAAACTTTATTGACAGCGAGTCTGGATTTTCTTTCGTCCTGATACAATCCGTCAAATGCCCTAGATGCCGCATTCTTACTGGGAATAGCACAGCATATGTCGGATGACCTACAAGAAAAACGAACTCAAATTATCGTAATCGCTCTTTTCGCAATGATAGCGATTCTTATCTTGTGGGATTTGATTCTGGACTATCGGGAGGGGGCTGATTGGGCGCACGTGGGTATAGAGCTCGTGGTGCTTTTTGCCGCCTCAGTGGGCGCAGGATTTCTCTGGCGTAGCCTCATGCAGAGCAGAACAGATCTAGCAGAAGCAATCGTTGAGGCCGAGCAGTGGCGCGAGGAAAGCAGAGAGATAATCCGCGGTCTCGGCATTGTGATCGAGAATCAATTTGAGCGGTGGGATCTCACTAAGGCTGAAAGTGAAATCGGCCTTTTATTGTTGAAGGGGTTAAGCCACAAAGAAATCGGTAACGCTCGGGGAACGATGGAGCGCACTGCGAGAGAACAAGCTAGAGCGCTATATCGCAAATCAGGTCTCTCTGGTCGTTCCGCGCTGTCGGCATTTTTTTTGGAGGATCTACTGCTGGGTCAAAACGACGGAGCAAAGCAACCGGCTATCGGTTCAGCGGCTGACTGAGAGTCCGCTAGTGGTTATTTTGTTGAAAAACACTATCGTTGTGCGAGACAATCAGACGGGATCTCCGAGTTAGCGAATGCACCTTCCGCTGACGATAGCGCATCATCGACTCTTTATTCTGAACCCCTCCCCACGACACCACCGAACTCCGGCATCGGATCGACGCGAATGTAATTAATTGCACAACCACCGCCGGTGCCCTTCGCGAACAATAGGTATCCGCAAAGCCTCAGCATTGAAATCACCCGGTAGATCGCGAAAAACTAAGCTACAGTTATGCAAACGTTGAGAATTTTTCGGATCAATTATTAGAGAACGCGCTGCGCGTATAACACGCTACGCAAAAGCGAGGGACAGCGTAGGCCGACGGTCGAGTACCGGCCCGTTTGAAAGGAGTAGCGCATGAGCGAAACGGAATATCTTCTACGTGGCACGGCGTCATCGCCGAAAAATCCAACCGAGCGAGACGCGCAAGACTGGCTGGGCGACGTTAAACGCCAGTATCCCGACATCACGCAGCGTACATTCGTACCGGGCCATGCACGCGACGGCGCGAGCGACGAAATGGCGGTTGAGGCCGCCGAAGTTGTTAAAGCGACTTTAGAAAACGGGTTCGAGATGTGGATCCGCTCCGATGATCTCTTCAAGGAATACGGTAGGCAGGCGACCGCAAGGGATGGCGCGTCGGTGTGGGAACTCGAGCCAATTCCACCTAACCATCGCGTTCCATCCGACCCCAGCCGAGAGAGCCGCGGCGTACTAAGCGTTGCGATCAAAACCTTAGATTTCTTCGGCTTCGATGTCGCGGAAAAAACCGCCGCAACGCTGAGTAAAACATTCGAAGATCGCTTGTTCGCCAAGGGCGGTATCGACGGCGCCGGGCTTTATCGAATATCACTAGACGATACGCCGACCTTAACGTCGCTGACAAACAACGAGCCGCTCGCAAGTGAAACAGCACCACTGCTTGTATTTATCCACGGCACGGCATCGAGCGCAATCCAGGGTTTTGGCAAATTGTGGGCTTCGGATAATTCTGAGGGCGCGCTCACGCGCGCGCGTTTACGATCAATTTACGGCGATCGTGTGTTTGCTTATGAGCACCGCACGCTAACCGAAAGCCCCGTCCAGAATGCGGCTCACCTCGCCAGTATCTTACCGCCGAATACGAGCATTCATCTTGTAACCCATTCGCGCGGCGGTCTGGTCGGTGAGCTACTGTGTCTCGGGGCGTCTAACTGGAACCGTATCGGTGGTGAGGATCTACCGCTCGATGAAATGTTCTCAGCCGATCGAACAATGGCGCCGCAACTCGGTTTATCGAATTTAGCGACCGACGAATTAGCCGCCAGAGACGCGGCCTATGCCAACGATCGCAAATTAATTGACCAATTAGTCGGCAAAAGACTCGACGTGAAGCGCTTCGTGAGGGTCGCCGCGCCGGCGCGCGGTACGACCCTGGCGTCTGGGCGGCTCGACCGATGGTTATCGGTACTCAATGATTTAACGAGCATCGCGTTACCGTCGCCGCTGCTGGACGACTCGATGGATTTTCTGTTCGCGGTCGTCAAAGAACGCACCGATCCACGCACTTTGCCCGGCCTAGAAGCGATGATGCCCGGTTCGGCGCTTACCCGTTTGCTCAATCATCCAGCGATTAATTGCCCGAGCGATCTCACCGTGATCGCCGGCGACATCGAAGGTAGCGGTCTTTGGGATCGTTTTAAGGTGATGATGACGGATTGGTTTTACGGCGCAGCGCACGACTTAGTCGTTAATACTGGCTCGATGTTTGGCGGCTTTAAGCGCGGTGCAAATCAAGCGCGCTTCGCACAAGATGAAGGCCCTGGCGTCGATCATTTCCATTATTTTTCGAACCCCCGTTCGGTGCGCTGGTTGCTCGCGGGCCTCACCCGTAAAGATGACGAAACCGGCGGCTTCACCTCGCTTACCGTTGCGCCGCAGGAAGCGCCGAAATGGCGCTCAATGGTCGCCCGCAGCAGAGCGCCGAACGAACAACGCCCCTTGGCGGTCGTCATTCCCGGCACCATGGGCAGCCATTTAAACGTAGAAAACGAGCATATTTGGCTTAATTATGCTGCACTATTTGGCGGCGGGCTGAGTTGCCTAGAATGGGGTGAACCGGGCATCGAACCGGTCGATTTAATTGACGATTTTTACGGTCCGCTACTTGAGTTTTTAACCCACACCCATCGGGTTGAAGTGTTTCCCTACGACTGGCGTGAGTCGGTTCAGGTTGGCGCTGAAAAGCTCGCCTTGAAATTGAAAGATTGGCTACCGCGCGCGGAAAACGACGGCCAAAGCGTGCATCTACTCGCTCATTCAATGGGTGGCTTGGTCGTGCGAGCGATGATCGCCGACCAAGCGTTAGGGGCGGATATTTGGCAGCGGATTAAACGCTTACCAAATTCCCGTTTTTTGATGTTAGGCACGCCAAACCGCGGATCGTATGAGGCAGTGCGCTGGCTAACCGGGTTCAACCCCACACAAAGCAAACTCGCGCTACTCGATGCCATTCATTCTACCAACGACATCATCGGTATTGTGCAGGACTACCCCGGCCTCCTCGAGTTATTGCCGAACGGCGATGACAGAGATTTTTCTACGCAAAACGTGTGGCAGCAGATCAAGGAGAAAACGAAGGCTGCCTGGGACGTTAGCGAGGCAGCGAAACTACGCGACATCCGCGCCACCTGGGAATTGCTAGACGCACACCCGGGCGACACCGAGTTCATGCGCTATGTCGCCGGTTGCCAAGACGCGACCGTCGTCGACTATCGGATTGTACAACACGACCCACCGCTTTTACCGCCTAGCTGGCGGCTAGAATTTGATGGTGTACGCGAAGGTGACGGCACAGTGACATGGGCCTCGGGGCGCTTACCGGACGTACCGATGTACTACGTTGAGAGCACGGCGCACGATAACCTATGCGCGCAAACCCGCGCGTTCGTTGGCTATCTCGACATCTTAACGACCGGCAGCACGACTCGGTTACCCGCAGCACCCCCCGTCACGCAACGCAGTGCAACCGGCACACCACTGCGGTTTCCGATGCCGAGCACAACGGCTGCAGATTATATTCCGAGCGCCGAAGAAGTTTCGCGCTTCAACTTTGGCGGCGCGCGACCACTGGATCTCAATGCCCAACTGCCGTACGCACCAATCATTGATGTCTGTGTATCCCACGGCGATCTAACCTACGCGCGCCATCCGGTACTCGTCGGTCACTACGCGGGTGATACAATTGTTAGCGCCGAGCGGGTTCTCGACCGACAGCTCAGTGGCGCGTTAACTACGCGGCTTGGCTTAGGCATCTACCCGGGAAGAGTTGGCAGCCACGCGACCTTTTTCAACAAGGACGACGGGGCAAAACCATCTGGCGCAGTGGTAATTGGCTTAGGCCAGGTCGGCGAGATCGCGCCGAGTCTGCTTGAATCCGGCGCCAGCGCGGCGCTAATCGATTTCGCCTTACAGATCGCCGAGTGGCCGGATTCGCGTTTTGGCGGTAACGGCGCGGTGCGTTCGGCCGCCGTATCCTGCCTCCTCGTTGGAACCGGCGCGGCAGAGCTCGCGATCCGTGATTCCATCGAATCGATTTTACGCGCTGCGCTGTCGGCGAACAAACGTCTCGTTAAAGCGGATCTTAATCACCAGGTGATCATCGATCGTATCGAATTCGTCGAGCTGTATGAAGATATCGCGATCTCCGCTTGCGACGCACTGCGCGCGGCACTCGAAGACGGTCCGCTCGCCGCCAGTGTTAGATGGCCCGACACGACGTTGCGGGCTGGTCGTGCACCGCGCCGCAGAGTCCGTTTCGATGACGCGCCAGAATGGTGGCAACGTTTGGAAATTACTGAAGAGCACACTAACGACCACGTGCTACGCTTTATCTACGCGACCGATCGGGCCCGCGCCGAAGAAACACTTGCCACCGGCCAACTATCGCTTGCCGAGAGTTTTATTCGTCAAGCTAGCGAATCGCCGAGTAGAAATAGCGAGGCCGCGCGCACGCTATTCGAGATGCTGCTGCCATTGCGGTTGCGCGAACTCGCGCCCAAGCAACAGAGCTTAATTATACAAGTAGATGAGTATTCGGCGCGCTTTCCGTGGGAGCTGCTAGAGAATAAATGGAGTCACAACGGGCGGCCACCGGCAATCCAAGCGGGCATGTTGCGGCAATTAAAATCGTCTACGTTCCGTGATCAACCGGCGCATGGGGACTCACTAACAGCACTCGTGGTTGGGAACCCCGATCTCGACGGTAGCAATGAGTACCCAGACCTACCCGGTGCACGAATCGAGGCGCAGCACGTTACACAAGTGCTAAGACGTCACGGCTATGACGTCCTTGATTCGATTGATGAAAAGAAAGACAACATTTTATTCGGTTTACACCACAATCCGTGGCGGATATTGCACCTTGCCGGTCACGGTGTACATGAGCATTTGCGTAGTTCGACCACTGTTTTCGACAATCAAAACCCGGTAACCGATGCACAGCGGGTCTCTGGAATGGTGATCGGCAGCCACGATTATTTGACCCCCGGTGATGTCGAACAATTACGTTGGGTGCCCGAGCTGGTGTTTATTAATTGTTGTCATCTGGGCAAAACCTTTGCGAACAAGCCACTTGACC